>WELB01000233.1:104753-118429 GCA_009602725.1 Spirogloea muscicola
CCGCCGCCGCCGCCGCCGCGATGGCCGCCGCCTCGGCCGCCGCCAACGGCCGCGCCGGCAGGTCCATCCCCAGGCCCTCAACCCGAGACCTTGACCTCAAAGCCTGGTCCTCAGAGCGCTCCTCCCGCCGCCGCGACGGCCTCCGCGGTCCGCCCGATCGCCGCGCTCCCGGCCCTCATCTCCGGCGCGGCGCTGCGCAGCGCGCTGCTGTGGTTCCGCAAGGGCCTGCGGCTGCACGATAACCCCGCGCTGCACGCCGCCTGCGCCGGCGCCCCGCCCGCCGTCTACCCCGTCTTCGTGCTGGACCCCTGGTTCCTCCGGCCCGACCCCGCCGCGCCGTCGCCCGGCTCCTCGCGCGTCGGCGTCAACCGCATCGGCTTCCTGCTCCAGAGCCTGGCCGACCTGGACGCCAGCCTCGCCGCGCGCGGCTCCCGCCTCCTCCTCCTTCACGGCGACCCCACCAAGGTCCTCCCGGACCTCTTCCAGAAGGTCAGCGCCCCTCTGCCTCTCCACTGCAGTCCTGACTGCATTTGCACGTTGCACTGGAGCTGGTCCGCCGCTGCTCACGCCGGTGTCGTGGGCGGGCGGCGGCAGTGGCACATCTCCAAGCTCTGCTTCGAGTTCGACACCGAGCCGTACGCGTGCGACCGCGATGCTAAGATCCGCGTGAGCGCCGCTGCCGCCCAACCTCGCGCTGGGCCGCCATGCCCCCCAGGTCACTTGGTGGGCCATGTACCAGCAATGGGTAAGTAATAGCAGACTACAGACAGCTAGTGCCTTGTGACTGCCCCCAGGAGCTGGCGCGTGAGGCTGGCGTGGAGGTCGTGGACCCGGTGGGCCACACGCTCTGTGACCCCCGCGAGACTATCCAGAAGGTCAGCTCCCCACTCTGCTTCTGCTCAGCAGGAAGTTGGAGCACACTAAGAGAATCCTTGTGACTGCGTCAAATTTTCATTATATACATTGATCACTTTGATCTAATGCTGACTCTTAGACCCTGATCCTGTGGAGGCCGGGGGCACAGCGCCGACGTCCTATGGCCCCTTCTGCAAGGCTGTGGGCAAGCCGGCCGATCCCATTGGCGACGCGCCGGAAGTCATCCCGGCACCGCCGCCCGACCTTGCTGGTGTCCCCGTTGTGCCCGTGCCGACGCTTGCCGACCTTGGCTACGACCACATTGACGATGTGCGCCCATCGCCTGAGCTCTTTGTATTTGATGTTTTGAAAATCGGATTTATGCAAACCGATTACGCAAAAGAAGAAGAAACCAAGTGTACAGTGAGATAGCCTGAAACCTTGGGCTTGCTTGTTACTGCCACCGGCCTTTGCCGCGGCTCAGGAGAATGAGACGCCGTTCAAGGGCGGCGAGACTGAGGGCCTGCGCCGCCTGGACAAGTTCATGAGCCGCAAGGAGTGGGTGGCGCGCTTTGAGAAGCCCAAGGGCAACCCGGCGGAGTTTGATGAACCTGCCACCACAGTGCTCTCGCCCTACCTCAAGGCACGCGATGCTGAAGCCTGCCACTTGCGGCAGGAGCACTGCTGCATAGCAATCACAGTATGCTGCTCCATACGAGCCCTCCTCAGCCTCCAGGTGTTGTTGCCGCATCGTTGAGTGCAGTTTGGATGCGTGTCGTCCCGCCTGTTCTACAAGCGCCTCATGGAGATCTCCAACGAGCTCGGCGGCAAGCACACGCAGCCGCCCGTGTCTCTCGAGGGCCAGGTGCTGCACGTATTGCAAGCCCCCTCCAGTTCTCGTTGGCATGGACCAGGTGGTGGTGCTCAATAATGAGGTGGCTGCTAATTCGCGTGCAGCTACTGTGGCGCGAGTTTTTCTACACCGTTGGCTACGGCACACCACACTTTGACCGCATGACCGGCAATCCCATTTGCAAGAAGGTGAGCAAGCCGCAACTACATCACAGCTTTTATATCCAAGTAACTCCAAGCAATGTAACATCAGGAAGCCTCAAACTTGCGATCATGGTTCGCATGACCACTGGGCTTTGCCTGGGCGTTCACTGGGGTGCAACGGTGGTGCAGATTGGGTGGAAGGAGGACGAGGACCTCCTGGCGGCGTGGCGAGACGGCCAAACCGGATATCCCTGGATCGATGCCTGCATGACACAGGTCTCTCTGCCTAGGGCTTGCTCAGTCTGGTAATGTAGACACTAGGCCCCATGGAGTGGAGGTGGGCACCGCCCACCGTTACAGTGGCAGCCTTCTGTGGTGAAGCGTGGAAAGGCATTGGCGGGTGCATGTGGCACAGCTGCGCAAGTGGGGGTGGATGCACCACCTGGCACGGCATGCCGTCGCGTGCTTCCTGACTCGGGGCGACCTGGTGAGCTGATACCTTTCCTTGGACAGGTTGGCACCTAGTGAGCTGCCATTAGTCACTTAACTGTCAAAGTAGACCCCCACACATACAAGCTGCTTGCTGACTCACATGCACTCTCGGCGCAGTATGTGCATTGGGAGAAGGGACGGGACGTGTTTGACCGGCTGCTCATCGACGGCGACTGGAGCATTAACAATGGCAACTGGATGTGGTTGTCCGCCTCCGCCTTCTTCCACCAGGTTCGTCTTCCTCGTCAGTTGTCAATAGCTCCTGCATAAAACATATCAGTGCCGGTTGACATGCAACTGAAGGAGCTGTTGCTACCGCACCACACAGTACCATCGCATCTACTCGCCGGTCACATTCGGGCAGAAGTACGACAAAGCTGGGAAATTCGTCAAGTTCTTCATTCCTGTTCTCAAGGGTGAGCATCGCTTATCGAACCAGCGCTGCCTGCATTGTCCATGCTCATTGTTGGCCCCTGCGTGGCTGATGCCGAGCATGCCTGGCAGACATGCCGCCGCAGTACATATATGAGCCTTGGAAGGCGCCAATGGAGGTGCAGAAGAAGGCCAACTGCATCATCGGCAAGGACTACCCCCACCCAGGTCGGGTGCTGCAAAGACTCATAGATTGGAAGGCTAAAATGCAGGCAGAAGCTATTGAGCTCAAGCTTACTTGATGTTTACTTGTACAGTTGTGCGAGTAGTGATGATGCTGTGGGGTTGTTTGTGCAAATCCATTATGCAGTGGTAGACCATGGTGAGGCGAATAAGAAATGCCGGGACCGGATGGCAGCAGCATACAAGTTGAACAAGGAAACGAAGAATGCGCCGTCTGAGGAGCAGCTGCTGGCGCTGCGGCACGGGCTGGACGATGACCCCGACGAGGACCCAAAGGAGAATGCGCGCGAGGGCGTCGACCGGCGACCTCCCCGCCGCTCGGCGCAAGTCCCCGGCAGGGACATGAGCAAGGACAAGGGGGACAAGAAGCGCCAGCGGCGACTGACGGACTATGGCTGAGGATGAATTGCTGCATGACAGTGATTGTCCTGCCCTCATGACAGTGATTCTCCTGCTCTATTGCTCCACTCAGCTCTACATAGATATTGTAATTAGTGCGTTTGTGTGTGTCTGGCTGTGGCTGCGGAGGCACTAGCTAGTCGCCATGCTCTCTCTTCTTCTTCTTGGAACCTTTTTGCCTACTCGTCTGGTTGCTTCATGGCCTCTGCATGCGGTCGTAAATGTTGGGGGCGATGCGTGGAAGTCAGGATGGCATGACGGAGCCAGGCTTACGTAGGGTGGTGGTGACCCTGTGATGGCAAGTGCACAACATGTTGTGGGGCCATGGAGTGCAACCAAGTCGCGAGACTCGGTCAAGATTATTTTGCATCACGTCCATCAAGCCCAAGGCAGATCGAGGAGTAGACACACAACAATGTAGCCACGACGCTGCGCAGTCTTAATGATCAGTCAGTGGCTGGCTCCTACATTGAGAAAGGGCACCAACAGGCGGCAGCGTCAAGTATGTTACGGCTAGGTCAGAGGGTTGGAAGGGGCTGGAAGCTGGAAAATGCGCGATGGCAGCCAGGGCATGGCTAGGGCTTAAGCTGCTTGGAAGCCAGGGGCCAGTGTTCCGCTGCCAGGGGTTCAGCAGCAGCGGCCACTCCCCCGCGCGGCCGCCATGGAGTTCGTGAGCCCCGAGGGCCTGCGCCTGGACGGCCGCCGGCCCCGCGAGCTCCGCCAGCTCCGCTGCGAGGCCGGCGTCCTGCCCCACGCCGACGGGTGCGCCTCCGCCGCCGCTGCCGCCGCCGCCCGAAACCCAAACCCTAATCCCTAACCTGAATCCCAAACCCCGGCGGCCTCACGAGCTCGCCCCATTCTCCGCCGCAGCTCGGCGTCGTTCGAGATGGGCAATACCAAGGTCGTGGCTGCCGTCTTCGGGCCTCACGAGGTATCGGGCGCCCACCGCCCGCGGCTGCTGCTCCGCGGCCTCCTCTGCCGTCTGGTCTGCGCCGCTGCCAACGGCACCAGCGCTAGCGGCGGCGGCGCGACGTGCTGCTGACCCGTGCTTACTGAGCTAGTCAGTGGCTAATGTACGTCACTATATGTGCTTGCCGTTGTACTTGGCACTTAGGCCTTCCATCATCTCACGCAAGTTCCTCTCTCCTCGCAGGTCACCAACCGCAGCCAAAGCCTGCACGACCGCGCACTTGTGAGTGTCGACACTTCACAAGTTGAAGCTTACAAGCCGAACAGAACCATTTCCCAAGTAAAACCGCCATTTCCCGGATAGCCTGGATGCTGAGCCCGTTCCTGCAGCCTCGAGAGCTGGCGCCCCCGGACAGTCTGCAGCAGTAGCGATGCAGATAGCGATCGGCTCTGCTTGCCAGCATCGGCCACTTGGTCCAGTCGATGGTGGCCCGCCTGATTCCGCCAGCCTGCAGGTCAAGTGCGAGTACAGCATGGCGGTGTTCAGCACTGGCGAGCGGCGGCGGCGGCCCAAGGGCGACAGGTTATTGCTGCTAGCTTGCGTCGCCGCTGCTCCGGCCTGCTCTGCAATGCTCAGACTGTAACCACTGTATCCACAGTTCGACCCTGAACCCTAAACCGAAACCCTAAGCCCTTGATATTGTTGCTACATCAGGCGGTCCACAGAAATATCGCTGGTCATTGGCCAGACCATCGAGTCAGCCATCTTGGGCACCCTCCTTCCACAGACTCAGGTGCGTGAGTTGGCCATTGCACCTCTTGCAAAGTACTTCAAAGAGACATCGGTTGGTGAGACTGTGCAGCAGCTTCGAGAGGCTGCAGATCCCTGATAAAGTTGCTCCAGTTATTTGCGCAGATCGACATCTTCGTGCAAGTCATCCAAGCGGATGGAGGTAATTAATTGCTGGGCGGATGATGCGCCCCACGGCGACGATCTGCCAAGAGCGGCAGGGGGCGCACACAAACTTGGCCAAAAACACTTGGATGGGCTGTGGAGCCCGCAGGAACGCGGTGCGCGGCGCTCAATGCGGCCTCCCTGGCTATCGCCGATGCTGGCATCCCCATGCGTGACATGGTCGCCGCTTGCGCCGCTGGCTACCTCGATGGCACGCCACTTCTGGGTGAACCATGCGCGCATGCCCCAGCTCTTCAATGGTCAATACTCAAACATTGACAGCAGGTGCGAAGGAGAGGCAGGTGATCGCATCTGCTTTTCGTGGCTCGCCCTCTGCAGATTTGAATTATCTGGAGGATGCCGGAGGTGGCCCCGACTTGACAGTCGGGCTGCATCCGAGCTCGTCAAATATCCTGCTACTCCAGGTTCGTGCACGTGATATCAACGGCCTGAATTGTTGATGCATGTGGTGATTGACGGCCAGAGCCGATGATCACGTCCTGTCTTTGCTTCGCCCTTCAAAGGTCCCCTGAGTCTTGGCCAGGGTAGATAGCAGCAGTATATCTAAGGTCCATAATATTGCGCCCTGCATTGACTCCATAATATTGCGCCCTGCATTGACTCCAGAAAGTAATAGTGCCAGGCAACTTGTTTGCAGATGGACTCAAAGCTGGCCTTGGACCTCTTTGAGAAGGTGCTGGAGCTTGCAATTCTGGGTTGCAAAGCCGTCGCCGCCCACATGCGCGAGGTAGGGACTTGGAGAGTGCAACAACGGTTTGCAGCTGCAGACCCAGTGGTTGCCATTGGCAGCCTTGCAAGGCTGTTTGGCACAGCGACGCTGTTGGCACAGGGATTTTACACACTCAAGTTGTGCAACAACCACACATACACTCTCACTATGTGGTCTTGAACTCGCAGGAACGTTAGACCCAAGAACTTGACAATCAACTTCTGTCGTGATCTGCAGGCGATGTTGGAACGTACGCAGCAGCTGGCAGCTGTGCGGGGCTCCCTCCGATTGTAACGAAGGATTGTCCCACTAGTCCCGCCATTTGCCACTACAAACCAAGATAACTGCAGACCCCTCTGGCTGGAGCTGGCCAAGTCGAGGACGGGGAAATCAGAATTGGATAGCCTGCAGCTTAGAGGTGCAGAGCAGGTCACACAAACTCAGCAGATACTATATTCGGCCAGGTCAGCTAGTGTTGAACCTCTCCCTCCTTGGCTGCTGTCATTGAAGGAAAGCTTGCCTTCAGCTCACGGCACACAGTATAGAATCCGGAGTGAAGAATGAGAATAACAAGGGCCTTCGCTGAAAAATGAGCAGCCCAGTAACTTGTCACGGCTCTTGAGACGAGTGGCTCCTTTGAGGCTGCACTTGCCAGGAGGAAGAATGGGCCATCTATGTATTGGCGAAAAGCTCGCCCAAGTTTAGAAGGTGGCTGGGAAAGGCCAGCCCAAAATGGATGACAAGGTCCAAAGAGCCAAAAGCCGAGAAGCGCCTAAACCCACACAGCTAGACACGAGACTATCGCAGAGGGAAGCTTAGTAATACGAGTGAGCAGCAGCAAGTGGGAGTAACTCGCAGCTGGGAAAGAGGCACCCCACCTAGACCCAGATGCAGCAGCCATAGCGCGGCCTGCTCGCAAATGGACTGCGTGAGCCAGGGAGCGCTGGAAAGAGACAGACAGCCGCATACGGAAGACCTGGGCATATTTGAGTTGAGAAGCTAATGTGGTTTGCTTGCGTGATAGCAATGAAGAGCTTCAAGCCACGGCAACCTGCTCCGTGCTGGTCAAGCATTGGACGCTTTTCACTTCTGGTGCTACCCTGTTTTGAAGCCTCTTCACAGTGAGAGCTACTTTGCAGCCGCCGGCTTGCTGACTGCAGAGGGCTGGCCCTTGCTGCTGGCACACGCTCTGTCAGCTCTTACCTTCTGCGAAGCCTCTCAGCACTTTTCTGGCCCCTCCGAATCACAGCCAGCGCCTTCACTGGAAGACTCCTCCTCTTTCTCTCAGCACGGAGGCCCACAAGGGTTCTGATACCTCGTCGACGAAGCAGTCCCCAGCCAGGACATGGCGGCTGCCGAGCTCGAGTTGCTCGAGTGGAACAGCGTGACCGTGTCGCGGCGCGGTGGGGGCGTGGGGCGGGTGACGCTGCGACGGCCCACAAGGGCAAACGCCATCGACGACGCCATGCTGCGCGAACTGCCGCAGGCCGTCGCGCACCTGGACGCCTGCGGCGACGTGCGCGCCATCATCCTGGACGCAGCCGGGAGGAACTTCTGCAGCGGCATTGACTTGGGCAGCCTGGCCTCGCTCGGCGTCGCAGCAGCCGAGGCCGGCGGCGGCTGCCCGGGCCGCCAGCGCGAGGCGCTGCGACGCCAGATCCTGGCCATGCAAGCTAGCGCGACGTGCTTCGAGGCCTGCCGCAAGCCGGTGGTCGCCGCCATCCAGGGCGCCTGCGTCGGTGGCGGCGTCGACCTCGTCACCGCCTGCGACCTGAGGTACTGCACTTCCGACGCAAGCTTCGCCGTCAAGGAGGTGGACTTGGGCATCACCGCGGACCTGGGCACGCTGCAGCGCCTGCCACGGCTGATCGGCGACGGCGCGGCGCGGGAGCTGGCCCTCACGGCCAGGACCATCGACGCCGCCGAGGCCCACCGCCTGGGCCTCGTCCACGGCGTGCATGCGAGCGCGGCGGAGCTCGCGACGGCGGAGGACGCCGTGGCGCAGTCGCTGGCGGCCAAGTCCCCGCTGGCCATCGCCGGCACCAAGGCCGTGCTGCTCCACGCCCGAGACCACAGCGTCGCCGACGGCCTCGACTACGCCGCCACTTGGAACGCTGCCATGCTCGCGTCCAGCGACCTTGACGAGATTCTGCGCGCCCGGCAGACACAGCGACCACCGACGTTCGCCAAGCTCTGATGCAGTGCCCCCAATCCTGTACTAAAGCAGCCACATAGACTGGAGCCAGCCCACACAACTAACTCAGTAGCCCTTCATCAGGCGACCATCCTACCCACATTCTGCTTGACGACCTTCTCATCGCCAAGCGGGCTTGAGACTTGTGCTTCTGTCCAATGTGCTCGTGTACAAAGGTTGTCATGTATTCTAGCTCTGTCATGTTTTCTTAGACTTGCCCGGCACCTTCAGGGAGCAGTGGCTCCTGACCCTCAGTGAGCGCTGCAGGCCGCCTCCTTCGGTCAGATGCTGGAAGGGCGGCAACCAGCGTCAGTGTTGGTGATTACCCTGCCACCTCCAGCTTGCTGAGATAAATCCCACTGCACAGACCGCCGGCCTCTTTACACCTGCCTCGCTGTTCAGCACTTGCTGACATTTGTGCATTCCTCGTGGTTATTCCCCATTCTCGACCCTCCCTAGATGGCCAGCCTTTTCAACCATTGGCTCAAAGGAGCCAGTGAGGGGCCGGCTCTGATTGCAGCCAGCTGCCCCCTTTCCTGGTGAGCTCTTCTTCCAGCCACTTTCCTGGCAAATGCCAGCGATATCAATATGAGCACTGTTTCATTTCGAAAGACTGCGGCAGTATGTGTAGCACTGCAACGGGAGTGTACATGCTTTCACTTTCCAAGACAACGGTGGGCGTAGCGCAGACAATAGCAGGATTCGCCAATTGTGAAGCTACAAGAAGTGACACCCACTTGTCGGTAAACTGACCGTTGGTAAACCCTAAACATCTGAAAGATTCACCGACCAGGCATCTAATGTGGCCAAACAGCCCGAAAGAGTACTGACAATGAGATAGCGATCGTCATCAATAAGTGACATCCTTTAGGTCTGAGCAATACGTCTTGTTGTATCGTACATGTATTTCTTGAAGCTAAGCAGTAAACTATTGCCTCCAGCTGCTGTTAAATCAGCAGCAACCGGAGCCTGAATGCCATTCTTAAAGTACACCTACAGATGTTTTCCATCACCAGTAGGTTAGAATGTCTCCAAATCAGCCTTCTACAAGGAGAGTTGTTGTCTATGTGCGGTGCACCTACAGTGACTTAATATCACATGTTCACAAATCTCTTTCAGAATCGCATATGAGCTGTTTACCTTGAATTTGCCAGACTTTCCAAAGGAAGATACAATCACTCCAATTTCACCTGCTTGACATCAATCGTATCAGAGGACCAGTATAGTAGATGGGTACATCTGGTTATAAAGCAGGTAAATCAGGGGCAAATTGTATAGGGTATGTATCGCAGATGCTGTCTTACCATTGCCTGAGGTTACGCGAAGGCCGACAAAGAGAGAGATGTCTGTCTCCTTCTTGAAGAGGCCCCGGCCAATCACATTGTTCCCATCAACATACTGCCCCTCCGGATCACACAATCCCTATCAGCTTGCTGGCCCATAAGCTCTTCCCAGGCTGTCTGAGATTGCAGTTGCAAGGGAGCAGCAAGTGTGTCTGGCAAGCAAGCATCTGACCTACTTATCCTGCAATTGGCTGCTCAAATAGATAGATGCCTGAATTGATAAGGGTACAACTGTGCCCATGGTCAAAGTAGAAAGTTTACTCTGTCAATGACGCCTTCCCGTGTCTTTTCTTTAAAAATACAAAGCCTCTGTAGAGCACCAATGATGAGCAGCAATTAGATAACAGCACCACCACATACTCGAAGTATTATCACCTTTAATTAAGCGCATATCAGGATTCCTACAGTTTCAACCTAGCAGCAGCATTCAAGCAACTGATATTTAGCTACCTGCATTGTGGCCTTGTCGGATGGGTCTACGAAGGCTAACAGCTTGCCATGCAGAGCGAGCCGACAAGTGCTGCTATCTGTCGATCGTACTTAGGAGACCAACACTTCAGCACAGCTGGTAGAAATGCAGTGCATCATGAATCATTCACAATATATGCAACAACAACAAGCTGCTCCTCTCTACAAGGATACGGGTGTCAGTGTCCAGTCTTGAGCCAATAATGAGAGCATCCGAAGGACAGGTAATCTGCAAGTAGATACATAACCTCTTAGCATCTGACAGAGAGAAATACCACCTAGATCACCACAACACTTGCAAAGATTTACAAAGCTCAGAAGAGGATTTACAAAGCTCAAACAAAGCACCAAGTGTTAGGTGAAGTCTGCACA
The DNA here is from genome assembly GCA_009602725.1 of Spirogloea muscicola. Taxonomy (NCBI): domain Eukaryota; kingdom Viridiplantae; phylum Streptophyta; class Zygnematophyceae; order Spirogloeales; family Spirogloeaceae; genus Spirogloea; species Spirogloea muscicola. The sequence continues at coordinate 115,082 of WELB01000233.1, forward strand.
GTAGTTCACAATGAATGGCACAGTACCAAGTACTACAACTTCCTGCAATCTTACATCCCCGCAAGGTGCACGCTACAATATTGTCCTAATGTAAACAACCATCCACTACCAAGACTGACTGGCAAGCAAGCACACTCTCACTGGTGTTTGAAATTCAAGCAGTGCGAACTGCTTGAGGGCTTCCATTGCACACAAATCATCACCTGAGGAAGGATGCGGAGGTGTCAACATGCCAGCAAGAAGAGGTGGCAGCACGTGAGTCTAGCTGGCATCGTGGGCAGCAATCTGAAGAGATGCTAAAATTTGGAGCAATTGCAATTGTCAAGGACTTTGCAACGTACTTGCGCAGTCTGCTGTTCTATCCTCCTCTCCGACAAGCTCTGCCTTTGAGACATAAGGAGCAACAAAGCGAGACTCCATCAGCATCGCGGACGCACTTGCTGCATCTTCGACATCCTGGAAAGACACGGACAGCACCAGCTCTATTCTTTTGCTTATTCTTCAAGAGATCCCAAAGCGAGGAGCTGCGACCATTCATGGGCCAGCCACACGTACTTGATGAGCATAGTCCCTGGCAAAGTCAAACGACGCACCTGCATCACGTCAACCAAAAGCTAGTGAGGAGGAGTAGCCCTTGTGGGGATACCATTGAATAAGAGACATAGTAGAAACACAAGCATCAGCGTTCGCCATGAAGGGAGACAGCATGAACCTGGCAGTTGACTGTTGGAGCACGATGCCGGAACTCTGAAGAAGGACACTTGCGCAACCACTGTGGTATGGCCAGCTGTGACTGGCATTCACACCCAGCAACAATCCACAACCAATTGAGCTGCAACTTCAAGCAACTCTCCTCCTGAAAATACTGGTCTTTCTGGTGGTGCCAAGCCTGCAAGATGAAGCACTGCGGTAGGAAAGCTCACTGTGCAGCTTGCTCTTTGATGAGATGGCTCCTTTGAAGAACCGCACTTTTTGGACCTCCGCCAGTGCTCCCTTTGCAGTGGGCACGCTTCCAGGATCTGCCTGCAACAGGGCGTGCTCAATGCAATGGTCATGGATGACGGCACTCACTTTGTGGTTGGCAGGCTCTGTCACATGCAGGCTTTATGATGCTCACGGAAGGAACACAAGGAGTACTGCCAGACTGCTCAAAATATAATAGCACCTGCACCTAAAGAGTCATAGGAGGTAAGAGTTATCTTACCGCGATCCCCCGCTCCAGCAGCTTTGCATCCAGTTGTGTCACACAGATGCCCACTCTGTCCCCCTGCGCATCATTTGTACCTACGTACATATGCCTTGTCAGCTTCCTGCTGGCATCGGTTGACCAGATGTGCAAGTCAGCAAAGCCTTTTAATAAGCTGCAGGGAAAAGAGGCTACCTTTATGGCTGTCGTGACTGGACGATGGAACATCTGCATGCTTTTTATCTGCATCAGTCAACACACATCCAGATTCTTTACAGGTCACAGAAGTATTGGTACTCGGCACCTCATATGTCTGTCGTCTTCATCAATGACCAGACAATTGCATTCAGGAGAGATTGACCTTCCAACCTTGCGCAGAAGCTTGAGGGCTGGAAGCTCAATCGTCTGGTTGATGGAGGCACGGCCTCTTAGGATGGTGCCCGTCAGAACAGTCCCCTGCAGCCCGTGCGTGGGACCATGAGAGTCGAGCTTTAATATTTGCGCCTCATTTGAGTGCACAAGACCCATTTCAATATAGGAAGGCCAGGACTCCTCTACGTGCATGGGATACAGGCAAGACAGTGACCTGGTCCTGCCTACAGTTATGCTCACCTGTCCACGGATGAGGAAACAATGGTCCACCGAGAACATAAATTGGCCTGCATCACTGCGCTCAATGTCTGCAGCAGCGAATTTCAATGCCCACAGAAACGAAGGGTCCTTTAGATACTATCATGCGTACTATTTTGAGGGATTAAGGTTTAGGGTTTAACGTTTAGGAATTAAGGGTTAGGGTTTATGCTCAAGCATGTACCCTCCCATGGGTACATGCTTACATGCTCAGATTTAGGGCTCAGGGTTTAGGCTGGTAATTAGGCAGACATAATGTGTATACTTTGGAAGTAGTTTGAAGGTATCAGTGTGTATTACCCTGCACACATGCAGAGAGCTCATGCACAAGGTTGTGCAGTCCTTGAGCAGCGTTGCCTTCGCCGGTCCTTTCAGCCCCGCCAGGACAAGCCGCAACGGCCACCATGGCACAATCTGCAAACTTGGTCCCCTTGAAGGTGGCCCGCAGCCGCTTCTTCGTCTATTGCAATGGGCGACAACAAGTAGGACTACACTGGATCAGCAACAAACTTCTGATTGTCCGTTTGCAAGTATTAAGAACACTGGGTAAACGGAAGAGTCACAGAGCTTTGGCCATTTCTGCTCACCTTCTCAATGTGAGCAGCTCTTGTGGCCTCCGGAAGCAAATCCTGCAGACAAGCATGTATGATGAAGGCGGCGCAGAGAAGCTCATTGACAAGAATGGCGTAGGCAATCTTTGGAAGGTTCAATAGACTGCGTGATGACAGCAACCCCTGCCTGACAGCGACCAGTCCTGTCTCCGTGAAGCCTTTGATCGCACAGCCACGAGAGTTGGAGGAGGAGGAGGTATCGTACGATTTTGTTGAGTACGACAACCATGTTGCGCGTCGGAGAGATCTCTCCGACCACAATGCACTGCTCGCAGGCGCAGTCGCCGTCAGCTCAAAGCAGTATTGCCCGCTTGAAAAGCACATAGCGTGTGAAAGTACGACCACGCATCCATCGCATCATTCCCACCTCGGCGGTCTGCGTCTGCACGCCCTTGGTGACGTCCACCACCAGCATCATGACATCGATGATCTGAGCGCCTGCCAAGGATGGCGCGCACGAGCACCCGCTTCTGCCGTGAGCGCACCTCGCCGGCTGGCGGCGCAGCTGGAGGCGCGAGGATGGGAGGGTAATGAGCGGAGACCGCCGATGATGGTGCGGATGAGGGAGGCGTGGCCGGGGCAGTCGACGAGCGTGAACTGCAGCTGGTCGTACGGGAGGCCCGCCAGGTGCTCCGGCAGCGGCACCTGCGGCGGCGGCGGCGGCGGCGTGGCCGGAAGGCCGGAGACGACCAAGCGTCAGAGCAGGCAGCCGCGCAGCACGGCCGGGCTGGAGCGGCCCGTCCCATCGCAGGCAGCGGCGCGGCGGGCAGACCGTGAAGGAGGAGAAGCCGAGGTCAAGCGTGATGCCGCGCTCCTGGCTCTGCGGGTGCTTGTCCAGCGCCGCCGTCGACAGCGCCGTGCTCAGCGCCCGCGCTGCACCGCGCCAGCGCCGCGGCAGCGGGGCCTCAGCTCGCGGCGGCC
>WELB01000233.1:132883-180823 GCA_009602725.1 Spirogloea muscicola
GGGCGGCGGCGGCGGCGGTGGCGCCAGCGCCGCCATGGCCGGGGGCTGGCGCGTGGACAGCCACTGCCAAACGCTGTGCACCAGACAGGGTTTGGGGGTTGGGGGCTTTCCGGCTGCCCCCGCCGCGCCGCCATGGCGGCGATCGGCAGCGCGGCGGCGGTGTGCGACGTGACCTTCGGCGCGCTGCGGCCGGCGCTGGCGGCGGAGCTGGTGGCGGCGCTGGCGGCGCAGGGCGTGGCGCGGTGCACGCCGGTGCAGGCGGCCGCCATCCCGCTCTTCTGCTCGCACAAGGACGTGGCGGTGTGCGCCACCACCGGCTCCGGCAAGACGCTCGCCTTCCTCCTCCCACTCCTCCACATCCTGCGCGCCGCGCCGCCGCTACGGCCCCACCAGCTCGGCGCCCTCGTCGTCTCGCCCACGCGCGAGCTGGCCGCCCAGATCCTGGCCGTGGCCGAGCCCCTGGTGGCCGCGCTGGACGGCGGCGCCTTCGCGGCCGCGCTAGCGGTGGGCGGCACCGACGTGGCCGCCAGCGTCGCGCGGCTGGCGCGCGGCGACGTGCGGGTGCTGGTGGCCACGCCCGGCCGCCTGGCCGACGTCCTGGACCGCTGCCCGTCCCTCGACCTGCGGCGAGTCGAGGTGCTGGTGCTGGACGAGGCGGACCGCCTGCTGGACATGGGCTTCCGCCCGCAGCTGGCCGCCATCCTGGACCGCCTGCCGCGCCAGCGCCGCACGGGGCTCTTCTCCGCCACGCAGCCCGATGGCGTCCAGGAGCTCGTGCGCGCGGGCCTGCGCAACCCCGTCCGCGTGCAGGTGCACGCCCAGGCGGCCCTGCTGCCTGCCCCGCGCGGCCCCGGGCCTGCCGGCGCGCCGCCATCCTCCGTGGCGGAAGCCTCTTCTCAGACGCCGTCTGGCCTGAGCATCGAGGTCGGCAGCATCCCGGCCCTAGCATCTATGCCACTCGCCTTCAACTCCTGGGGCAGCCGTTGTCCGGGCACTTCCTCCCCCTTTGCCGCTTCATCTCCGCTCTCTGTCTTACATGTATGTGATGCACTTCTTCCTCTGGGGTGCTGGTCACGCACTTGCAGTACATTGTTTGTGAGGCCACCGAGAAGCCATCGCAGCTTGTCCACTTCCTCCAGCAGCACGAGGACAAGAAGCTCATCGTGTGAGTGCACTCACTGAGGCCTGAATATCGGGCGGCAAAGGCTCTGCAATGTGTGCCAACGTTGTGAGTATCTCAACGATCTGCACCAGATACTTGGCCCAAGCCTCACAAATCCAGGCTTTTCCGCTTGCAGTTACTTTTTGACCTGCGCCTGCGTGGACTACTGGGCGCTGGCTCTCCCACTGGTCCTGGCTCAGTCTTGCGCCCTTCCCGTGTTTGCCCTGCACGGCAAGATGAAGCAGGTGTGTTCATGTTGACTTGCCTTCTTCATGAACTTGGTGAATCCTGGTGCAAGCAGGCTTGAGTATTGATGCGCTAATTGTGCTCGGCAGAGGGCCAGAGAAAAGGTGCTGGCGGACTTCAGCAAGCTGGATATAGGTGCTCTGTTTTGCACCGATGTCGCAGCCAGGGGCCTTGACATACCGGATGTAGATTGGATCGTCCAATTTGATCCCCCCCAAGACCCAACTTCATTTGTGCACCGTGTTGGCCGAACGGCTCGCATGGGCAAGAGTGGCAACGCGCTTACCTTCCTCTTACCTAAGGTTTACTTCTACCTGGGATTGTAGTTCTTACTTCCCCGAGTTTCATGACATGGATTGTATTGCAACTTTCCAACGTGTCCGGCAGGGTAGCCTTTGTCAGCTTCACTTGTACCTAAGTGACTATAACATCTCTTAAGACGACTTTGTGCCCTGTGCAGGAGGAGTCTTATGTTGAGTTTCTAGGCATTCGGCATGTGCCTGTCTGCCCAAGGTCTAAAGCGACTGACATTTGTGACATCACTTCTGAGGTAAAGATCTTCATTGTCAAACCTGACCGCTGCTCGGGGTGACTTCGTGGGATCAGACGTGTGCGCGACTCAGTCTACCTTAGACTGCTGCAGTCTGAAGCTTTTTTTGTTTCCTGTGCTTGTGTGGAGAATCTGACCGAAATGGTTGCTGGGCTTGCAGCTACGAGCTGCAGCCTTGAAGGATCGTAATGTCATGGAGACAGGCTTGCGTGCATTTGTCTCCTTCGTTCGTGGTTACAAAGAGCACCATTGCAATTACATTTTCAGGTGACTTTCTAAGATCACATGCTTTTGACCTTCTATCGACCTCGGTGGCTGTTTCGCCTCTACTTGACATCCACTTATCTGCACAGGTATAAGGAATTGGACTTGGGCGATCTTGCGATTGAGTTTGGACTGCTACAACTACCTTCCATGCCGGAGCTTCGGAAGTCCAAGCTGAAAGTGTCCACCCGCTTCCAGGCAATTCCATCCATGGATTTCAGTACCATATCTTACAAGTACGCAGGCCTTTGCCATCAACTTGCTGATGTAACCATGTCACATGTCTGACTGTGACTGTCGACATGGCTCCGCAGAGCTTGCCATGATTAACGCACTTCTCATTCTGGCAGGGACAAGGCCCGAGAAAAGCAGAGACAGACCAATTTGGAGAAGGCCCTCTTGACAGATGCATCGAGAAAACGACCAGGGACGAAAGGACTCGTCGAAGTTTCTGAAAGTGGACATGGCGGCAAAAAGAAGGCCCCCAGTCAGCGGCGGGATGATGTTGTTGGCTTGGGCGGGGATGATGACTTGGAGGCAGATTATCGTTTGTTGCGAAAGTTGAAGAGAGGTGTAATTGACGATGACCAATTTGAGGAAGCTGTTATGAACTTTGCAAGAGTATACCCTGACAACAAGGCCTCGGACAATTGTGCGCTTGGGAACGGTGGCGCACCCAAATTGGTCGTAGGTTCCGCAAGTCTTAAGGGTCTAAAGTCTGATACTCCATCCCTTGTACATTACTCTCATACAGATTCTTTGCAAAGGGCCTCTAGGAAGCATAGCAAAAAGCGGATACGACGAAAACAATAACGACTTTTAACGGGGCCTGAGATTGTTGAGCACTCTACTAGTTAGTTTTCGTGGATGCTTCACTCTCCCACCTTTATACTGTTGTTGGGGAACTGCTTTGTGCAATATAGCATGATTGCTGGACGAGCTTGTGCAGTTCAACCCAGTTCGCGAACGTAAGTGAATGAAGCTCTGTTGAGGCCATTATCTGAGGATCTGCTCGGATGGTGAGGACATGGAGGCAATCATTGCAGAAGTACACCTCAAATCTGTTTACTATACCCTCCTCATTGACAAAATAATGTAGGCTCTGTTGGCTTTACAAAACACCGTAAGAGAGTGCCAATCAGAATGGGTAGTCGCATAACCCTTTCTGGTAACACTAGCAAGGGTGTGATACAGGAGCCTGTCAACAAGACATTCGACAAATGCACCGGCTACGTTCCAATTTGTGATGACGAAGGATTTTGGCCCCCTGCTCCATGATGTTGTGCTAGGTTACTTGGACGAGATACACCTGTTTCAGCAAAAATCCGGAGGATCACGAGGGGCACCTGCGGCCAAATCTGCAGTTGTTGCGCGAGAATCAATTGTTTGCCAAGAGGAAGGGCTCGCCCATTGAGGATAGGGGCTGGAAAAGCCAGCCCAGAGGTCTACATGTGTCATTTACCAGCCGGAGCTGACATAACTTGGGCATGTCATGGGCAACGACGGCACACGTATCCACCCCAATAAGACGTGGGTCGTACGCCATGGCCTGTGCCACCGACGTACCTTGGTTGCGATCCTTTCTGGGTTTCGCAAATTACTTCCGTAAGTTCCTACAGGGGTATGGGGACCTGGCACTTCCTCTTACGGAGCTTACTCGTAAGGACGTACCCTGGCGTGGTCGTCCAAATGGTCGAGGGCGTTTGAGAGGGAAACAACAGGCTCTGACATCTCCGCCTGTTCTGGCCTTTCCTTGCGAAGGCGTGCCATATGAGCTCATCTGCATTGCCTCTTTGTCCTGCATTGGTGCCGTGCTCTTGCAAGAGGGGTCAACTGATAGCGTTCGAGATCGCCTGCCGATTCCTGCAAAGCGAAATTACATTGATTGAGAATTGCCGGATGTGGTGCACGCCTTGCGTGTTTGCGTTGCTACCTGGAAGGTGTGGACTCTATAGTTGTTATGGATATTTGCCGGCTTCCGTACTTCCACACACGGCAACTCGGTGAGTGTATGGCATCATTCCGCTTCCAGTGAATGTAACGCCCCGGACGGCTTAATGGTGCGGATCCAGTAAGTCGCAACATTCGAGGGGCTGATGTGTTGGCTACCTTGAATGCTTCAGGAGTGCAGGCGCTAGGCTGCGTCCGACTTCAGGCTTCTTGGCAACCCACGGCCGACCTCATTAAGATGTACGTGCAAATGCGTGAAGGCTATGCCACAGACCAATGGTATGCTGAGGCAGCCAACGTACGCACTCTCACAAATGACATCGATTCTTCCCAGTCGCCGTACGGTGCACCAATCCCTTTCGTGAAGAAGAAAGATGGTAGTCTATGAATGTGCTGCAATTATCGAGCCCTGAACAAGCTCATTGTCAAGAATCGATGCCCTTTGCCTCGAATTGACGACCTGTTCGATCGTCTCGCGTATGTTTAATGTGTTCAGCTCCCTCGATCTGCAAAGCGGTTACCAGCAAACCTGTATCACATCTGAGGACGTCCCGAAGTCGGCTTTCCGTACGCGGCTCGGTCACTTCGAGTTCAAGGTGCTTTGGTATAACCAACATGCACCTGCCACATGTCAGACTGTGATGACGAAAGTCTTTGGGCCCCTACTGTATGACTTTGTGCTGGTCTATTTGGATGACATACTGGCGTTCAGTAAAACGCCTGAGGATAGTACGACACATGCGGCAAGTGCTGCAATTGCTGCGTGCAAATCGATTGTATACCAAAAGATCCGAATGCGTATTTAACCAGCCGGAGCTGACATACTAGGGCATGTCGTGGCAAAGACGGGGTACGCGTCGATCCCAAAAGTAGGAAAGGACTGGCCAGTGCCACGGAATGTGCCACGTTTGTGTTCTTTCTTGGGATTTGCAAATTACTTCCGCAAGTTCCTACAAGGATACGGAAGTATGGCATCTCCTCTTACGAAGCTCACTCGTAAGGACGTCGTCAGCTGGCTGTGGACGTCCGAATGCCAGAAGGCATTCGAGGATATCAAACGGTTCCTGGTGAATCCATCTGGTTTGGCCTTCCCTCGAGGAAGGCGTGCCATTTGAAGTAGTATGTGACGCCTCGATGATCGGCTTTGGTGCAATTCTCTTGCAGGAGGGTCATCCCGTAGCATTTGGAAGTCGCCTGCGTCGTCCTGCAGAGCGCAATTACAATACAGGGGAGCAAGAGCTCCTTGCTGTTGTGCACGCCCTTCGGGTGTGGCGATGTTATTTCGAGGGTGTTGACTTCACGGTTGTAACGGACCACTGTCCGCTGACCTACATTCGCACACAACAGCAATTGAGCAGGCGTCGGGCACGGTGAGCTGAGTGCAGGGCCACATTCCGTCTCCAGTGCGTGTACCGCCCTGGAAGAATGAATGTTGCGGACCTGATGAGCCGCAACATCGCAGGGGCTGCTATGGCGGCTGTCTTGCACGCTTCAAGGGTTCAGACCGCAGACGTGCGGCCTACTCGTGGAGCTGCTCGGCAGTCCACCGCCAACCTCTCTGAGCTGTATGTGCGTATTCGTGACGGCATAGACCCATGGTTTGCAGATGAACTCAATACACGCACACTAGTAAATGACCAAGGCTTTTGGTGGCGCGGTGACTCCGTCGTAGTCCCCGACTGCCATGCCTTGCGCAGCAGTATCTCGCTAGAACTGCATGAGCCTCCGTATGGTGGTCATTTGGGGTCCTAAAGTCCAAGTGGAATTTTGTGAAGACTTGTGCCACCTGCCAGCGTACGCTCTCATAAGCCTGCTGGGTTGCTCCAACCATTGGAGATTCTTCCGAGGAACTGGTCTAGTATAAGTGTGGATAGTATTACCCGGTTGCCAATGACGCGGAACGTCTATGACGCCATTGTTGTGTTTGTGGATCGTCTAAGTTAGATGGCGCATTTTGTGCTCAAGAAGACGAAGGTGTCAGCCACGTCGTTTGCTGGTCTATGCGTGGATCGACTGTGGATACTTCACGGAATCCCCGAGCGAATCGTGTCTGACCGCGACCTTTGCGTTTCAGAGCACTTCTGAAAAGTAGTGCTCTACAGGCTGATCGGCACTCAGCAATCCAGGTCCACGGATTTCCACCCCCAAACAGATGGTCAGACGGAAAGAATGGATGGGGGTGTTGGAGGACATGTTACGGCAATTTGTAAACCCCAGCCAAAGCGACTGGGACGAGTATCTTGCTCCAGCGGAGTACGCTGTGACCAATGCCTTCCATGAGTCCACTGAACTACACCCTTCTTTCTTATTACGGTCAGCATCCCCGAGCAGCTTTACAGGCGGGGAGGCCGGAACGTGTGCCGGCTGCAGTAACTTGTACCGGCTACGTCCTGGAAGCTCAGCGGAGGGCTAGGCAATGCTCGGAGATTGCCCAGCAATGGCAAAAGCAGTATGCTGATCGACGTTGTCGCGATATATCCGTCGACGTGGGTGGTCAAGTACCATTATGCACAAGGCATCTCTCCATGCGGGCTGTAGATACGCCTAAATTGCTGCCAAAGTGGGTTGGATCTTTTCATGTAGTGCGCCTGGTCGGCAAAGTTGCGTATGAGCTGGATACCTCGGTACAATGAAAATCCCACAGAGGATTTCAAGTGTCCCAGCTCGAATCATTCCATACGGATGGTCGTGTCCAACCGCCCCCACCTCCCCTTGTCGTTGAGGATAAGGAAGAGTTTGAGGTGGAGGAAATAGTGTCTCACTGCGACACACTCCGCGGCCGACGTGACTTCGAGAGTATCTTGTGAAGTGCTAAAGGCTATGGACCTTAAAACAATACGTGGGAACCTTCGGGCCATCTTGGCCTTTGCCCGTCCGTTTTCCGTAAGTACTTGCAAAGAAGCGTCACCCTCTTTTGCGTCGTACTCCTAAAGGCACCCGTCAAAAGTAATCTACGGGTTCTCCTTACATACTTTGTAACGTTGAAGCGTACCAACGGTGCCGGTAAGTACATGATCGTATCGTATCTACCGTTTGGGAGTCCCAAATGGTACACGTAAGCTCGCTGCACTACGTGTAGCTAAGTGTAAGCTGAGACCCTGGGCACGTGCGGCATGCGCGGCACGCGCCCCGTGACACGCACTGCACGCGCCACGTGCGGCGCGCGCCATGCGCAGCACGCGCTACGCGACTCGCCTTCCCATTCGTCAGACTCGTGCCACGCGCAGCACGAGCCACGCGACTCGCCTTCCTATTCGTCAGGCTAATGCAACGAGCAGCACGCACCACGCGGCACGCGCTGCATGCGCCACGCGCGGCACGCGCCAGTCCCCTAGATCCGTATTCCTGTATCGCCATTCGTCAGGCTCGCCCCTCCGGGGGATGACCTTGGGGGTTACCCTCGTCACACCCTCTGGGGAGGGGCGGCAGGAGTACCGCTAATAGTAGTGGGCAGAGGCCAGACTCCTCAGTCCGACCAACGCCGAGAGAGACACAGCTCTGCCGCTGCCTAGCCAGCCCCGCAGCTGCCTGCTGCCGCCGCCGCCGCCACAGCTCTGCTGCTGCCGCCTGCTGCCCAGCCCGTCGCCGCAGCTCGTCGCTGCGGGCTCCGCCGGCGCTCTGTAAGTCTACTTGTAGAGGCACCGTCCTAGGGCGGTGCATCAGGGTAAGACTTCCGCTGCGCTCTGTGCGCGTATGTGCGTTGGCGTTCTTCTGTATGAGGGTTGTCTCCAAAACACCGTGTTCGAAATCAAACCAGGACATTCTGACCTAAGTGGGTGATTAGGGACAGGGATGTTACATTGGTATCAGAGGAGTTCTTGCATGTAGCCAATCACGTAAAAGGTTGTGTTTTACTGCTGATAGTGCAAGGATCTTTCTGTATTCTGAACTAATATTTCTCTTTCGAATGAAACTTTTCCCAGAAAGACGTGGAGCTGTCATCGGCAACCCGGCACGTGTGCCGATCTCTCGCCTCGACATCCACGTGCGGGGCCTTCAAGATGCCAAGCGGCTCTTCGTCCCAGCGCTATTGCCAGGTCATATTTGCCTCCGTAAACCACCTGTGTCCAGAGGATTGCCGCCCGCCGGTATGGCACGGAACTGAACCTGGTCGCCGGTGGGCGGCAAAGTCTGGCCATATGCCAGGGGCTGGTTGATGTTCCACTCCTGGCCCCTTCTCTTGCTGCTCGTACAGCTTCGTGCTCTGGAGGTATGATGCACGCGCTGTCATTACTGCTTGTTGATCTGGGGCACCAGTCCTTCTGAGTATTATCTTGACATTATGGGTCCTCGATAGGTCTGCCGTCTCTGACTTGATCCGTCATTGGTTTGTCATGGAGTCGCCGGATTCCAGCGGTCGTCCAGCCCTCCTCCACCGACCGTGCCAACTCTCGAGGTCGAGGAGCTCGTCGACGATCTGGCGGAGCTCCAGGCGCCGAGTGCGGTGACCTGACCTCCGATGACGCGCGGCGCATTGCGCGCTTTCTGGAGCTCCACGAGGCCGATGTCCCTGTGTGTGGGGTTCCAGCAGTGGCTGCCCTTACGGGAGCGCTGCTGGGAGAGGTACAGCGCTCACCGCCCGTATGTGTTAGGGCGAGAAGCGGGTTCGCAAGCTCAAGGCTAAATAATGTGAGTCGCAGCTTGGCGTGCCAAGCCCGCCTTGCCGGCCAAGTTCAGCGGACCATCCTTCCGAGGCGGCCTCAACGCCTGGTCAGCGGAAATCCTACTGTGATTTATACAATGCGGCACCGGTGTCCAACACCGTGTCGGGCTTGCGGCCACCTACCTCTCTGGCGATCCCGCCCAATGGTGGGAAAGCGTGAAGAAGTCATCCACCCCCGCAGTGTACAATCATTGGGATTCTTTGTAAGATCGTTAACGAATATGTACGGCGAGGTGCATGCCGAGCTCAACGCGCGGAATGAACTGGACGTCATCCGCATGCGAAATAACGTCTTCGAAGACTACGTACGGCGTGTCCACATGCTGCTCAGCAAGCTCCACACCAAGCCTATGGACGGCGCCGATCAGTGCCCACGATCAAGGCAGGGCTACCGGAGCACGTCGCTATCCTCGCCCAATTGGATGCAGTCACCTTCCAGCCGGTGGACACTTTGGATCGCCTTATCGAGCAGGCGCGCCTTACGTTCGCGATGTACCCGCGAACCGTCCCCTGGCGGAAGCCGTCGTCAACCCGGCTGCCCCTTCATCTTCGAAGTCGACCGGGCAGTATGCCCAGTACAAATGCCAAGCCCTACGTGGGGCAACGGCTCCCACACAAGCCAGTGGCCTTCGTCCCCGAGGAGGACAGAGCTTGCTACCGGTGTGGCCAGAAGGCCCACTGCACCCAGGCTCCCAAGCACCCCTCATCAAGCAAGTCCGCTCCACCCGGCCCCAAGGGCCAGCCAGTACAAGGCAAGGGCAAGCGTGAGTGCCTTTCCTTAACTCCTGTGTGGAGTCCTCAACTGCATGATGTGCAATTGCTGTTTGAACGTGTAGGACATGCTTGTCCGCAGTCTCCTATTCCGGTAGTCCGCTGCCTGCATCTGCTAATGCAAGCTTTGGTAAACGGTGGTTTCCTTATTGTCTGGGTCCCCCGCACCAAGTGCTATCAGCTGCTCAGATGTGGGTGGACCACCATGGGCTGACGACCCTGTGTTTTTCATCGTGCTATGCAGGCGTGGACTGAATCCTCCACTACCACCAGGACCGTCCCTGCTCTGTCGCTACACAGCAGGCCATCCCCACGTCGTACCTGGTGCTGCTGAATCACCTAGGAAACTGCTGATATACGTAGTTCACAAATTTGGTCTTGCTTCAGTTGGCGACTTAGCACTTCGTGCTTCAACGCCTAGTACGCTATTTACCAGCATAGCGGCTTGTCAGCCAGCCCAGATCCTCGTAGACACGGGTGCCTCGGTATCCTGTGCTAGTCAGACTTCTTGTGTAAAATAACAATTGGCTTGCCTGTGCATCCTGTACATTCATTGCAAGCTACATTGACCAATGGTCATCTATTAAGGTATTGGCCTTTGCAAAGTGCCCCTTCGCATCCAAAGCTACAAGACGGTTGTGTCTTGCCATGTCATTGATTTGGCGTTTGCCTTTGATGTAATCTTGGGCCATGAATGGCTCTGTGCCACTGCGTCCGTGCTTCATTGTAAACAGCGCACATGTGTCGGCCGACTTGGTACTCGTCGTTTCAAATTGCACAACGTCGACATTCCCTGTGTACCACCACCCATGCAAGACTCACCTCTGCGGCTTTCAGCTGTGCGGATGAAGCCCCTTCGCATGGAACCAGCTTCGGCTGCGTATCTGGGTGTTGTGATGGATGCTGAGTCTCCCGCTGACTCTGATGTGAGTATTGTGGCCTCAGGTAGTATGGCTCTTGACAACTTGTTGCCAGAGTATCCGGATGTGTTGCTGAATGCACTTCCAGACGGTTTGCTCCGGATCGAAGTGGTGGCTCTTTCAATGTTACTAGAGCCTGGCTGTAACGATCCAGCCGTTTGATTATGCCACACGGTGCTGTTAGCGTTACATGACCGCTAGCCGCTTGATGGACAACTGGGCCCCGCCAGGTGCGGGCAACTCCCGCCCGTCCTGGACTAACCCTCGCCAGCTTCAAACCTGCCAAGGGAGGACCTTGGGCCCGCCGCAAGGGCAGGCCTTGGGGCGACCCGCTCACACCCCTGGAGGGGGGGTGGCACGGAGAAAGCACTACGAGCCTTGAGCCGAGACCCGACATGAGTTCGGACCGGCGAAGCCCAGGAGCAGCCTTGCCGCTGCTCCTGTGGGAGCCGGAGGCCAGGAGGGCTTGTCGGCTGGGGACCTGCGGCTGCGGCTGGGGACGCGTTGCTCTCCTCACGCAGGATCTGGCAGTAGCCCAGCCCACGACAGACCCAGCTCAACACCGGCTTTTTTGCGTGGAGCAGTTGGCTGCTGAGGCAGCGGCTGCTGCAGAGCCAGCTGCTGAGGCAGTGGCTGGTGCGAGGCAAAGTCCCTGAGGGGAACGCCGAGCTCGGAGCCGCGGGCCAAGAGGGCTTGTCGGCTTGGGAGGTGCAAAGCATGGCACTCCTCACTGAGCAGCTGGAGGCAGCTAAGGCTGGCCTGGACCCGTTCCTTCGTGCCTACCTCGAGGGGTCGCGTGAGGAATAGCGTGCCCACCTCGTCCGGCTGCGGGCCGAAGAGCGGCATGTGCAAGGGGTCGATGCTGCGGTGCATTTGATGCGCCAGAGCAGTGGCAACCCGTCGCATGGACTTGCGAGGGCCCACTGATCTCGGCAACACTCCTTGGAGGCAGCTGCTGTGCTGGATTGATTGATTTGATGCGCCAGAGCCGTGGCAACCCGTCGCATGGACTTGCGAGGGCCCACTAATCTCGGCAACACTTCTTGGAGGCAGCTGCTGTGCTGGACCCGTCCTCCCACGCCCTTCTGGGGGCGTTGTGTGTGGAGGTGCAATCCTTGCTCGGCCGGCTTCGTGCCGGCGAGAGGCGTTTGCTAGGGGGCCGGGGCTGAGGTGCATTTGATGCGACAAAGCCGGTTGGGGAATCCTGCGCATGGACTTGCCAGGGCCGCCCAATGTCAGCCACACTCCGGTCAATCTGACCAGAGTGGGAGGAGATGCAATGAGTTGAATTCCTCAGGGACCACCTGGAGACAGCCAAGGCTGTGTTGGATCCGACTCCCCACGCCCTATGGGGGGCGCTGTATGGGGAAGTGCATTGCTTGCTCGGCGGGCACGCTGCTGGCGGGAAGCATTTGCAAGGGGTCGATGCTGAGGTGCTTCTGATGCGTCACAACCGTGGCAACCCTGCGCATGGACTTGCGAGGGCCCACTATCCTCAGCATTACTCTGGTCAGGATGACCGGGGTGGCCTCCAGGCCTGGCTCAGCGAGATCATAGAGTGGTTCGTGTTGAGCTACACGGATGCGACGGCAAGACTGCCACTCGCTGCCACTTATCTCGAGGGAGATCCCTGTGGTGGGACTCCATGAAGAAGACTTCCATGCCAGAGGTGTGCAACACCTGGAAGTGCTTCTCGAGCTCGCTCACCAAATTTTGTGGTGAGATTCATGGGGAGCTGAAGGCTCGTAATGAGCTGGATTTATTCGTATGCGTCAGAGATTTTGAGGACCAAGTGTGGCAATTGGTCTCTAAGCTGCGAAACGAGCCTATGAAGGCTGTCGATCAGTGCCAGCGATTTGAGGCTGGGCTGTCCGATCCGATGCGGAAGTGGGGCGGTGAAGTCCGCCACTTCGCAGCCCTTGCCAACTTGCCCCAGCTGGTGGAGCACGCCAGGAAGGTGCTGAACACTTTTCCAAGTGTATTGGCAAGCGCTCCCTGCTTGAGGCGGGACTAATTGCTGAGGCAGAGAGGGGACCGGAGGAGTTTGGCCCGAGAGGCTGAACATCCGTCCCATGAGAGGCTTGCAGAAGCCAGCTATGGAGGGGAATGGTTGCTTTCGCTGCGGGGATAAGAACCACCTCATCCAAGACCCATGAGTCTGGTGAAGTGGCTCGGGTATGGGCCTGAGCACATCACGTGGAGCCTGCGGCCAATCTGGCACATTGTCCGCCTGCTCTTTTGGAACACTTGGCCAAGGGTGGTGAATCCCTAGGCTTGGTCGAGGCCGCATCCGTTGGGCGTAAAACCTGTCGGCTGTTCTCTCGTTGTTCCCGAGGACGTGAATACCAGAGTGGGGAGGTATGTAACGATCCAGCCATTCGGTTATGCCACACGGTGCTGTTAGCGTTACATGACCGCTAGCCGCTTGATGGACAAGTGGGCCCGCCCAGGTGCGGGCAACTCCCGCCCGTCCTGGACTAAACCTCGCCAGGTTCCACCCTGCCAAGGGGGGACCTTGGGCCCGCCGCAAGGGCAGGCCTTGGGGCGACCCGCTCACACCCCTGGAGGGGGCGTGGCACGGGGGAAGCACTACGAGCCTTGAGCCGAGACCCGACATGAGTTCGGACCGGCGAAGCCCAGGAGCAGCCTCGCCGCCGCTCGCCGCCGCAGCCGTCGCCGCAGCCTGCTGCGGGGCTCGCTCCAGGGAGTCCGTGGCTGCGCCCGTTGGGGGCCAGTTGCTGGCTCGCGCCCAGGGGTGGGGTCGCCGCCGGACGGCGGCGCCACAGGGCCTGTCTTCCGCTGCGCTATGCGGTAGTGCTTTGCCGAGTGGTGGGGTGGTCCCTAAACCCCCTACAGCCGAACTTAACAAGGACGACTCATCCTAACTGCGTGTGTGGGGCGAGTTCATTACATCGCCCCTCGGGGTGAACCACGTTCAGCCCGCCCTCGACAGGTCTGCCCCTTGGGGCGGGCCTTGTTCGGCACGCCCCTCGGGGTGGGCCTTGGGGCGATTCCCATGCGACCCAGGAGGGGGGCGGCACCAGGAGCACTAGGAGTCTGGAGACAGCGACACGGACAGGCAGTTCGGATCTGTGAAGCCCCGAGAGCGGCGCAGCCCTGCTGCTGCGCCTGATGCTGCAGCCCTGCCGGCAGGACGCTGCCGGCTCGCTGCAAGGCGTCCGTGGCCAACCCTTGTGGGCTAGCTGCGGGCTGGTGCCCGGGGGGTGGAGACGCCGCCTGACAGCGGCGCCACAGGGCAAGACTTCCGCTGCGCGCTGAGGCGCGTGGTGCTTCACGTTGTAGGCGTTTGCCCGTAAATCCCTGCGTCCGAACCCAATCAGGACTTGACCGCCTATTTGCCAGTCTACAGGGGTCAAGTCATAACAGTACGCTGCGGCGACGGGCTGAGCAGCAGACGGCAGCAGCAGGGCTGTGGCGGCGGCTGCGGCAGCAGACAAGCAGTGCTGTGCCTGTCTCGGCGACACGGCGACTCCGCAGTCTTGCCTCGGCCTACTACTGGTAGCGTTCCACCTTCCACCCCTCCCCCGAGGGTGTGACGAGGGTCGTCCCAGGGTCCACCCTCGGAAGGACGGGCCCAACAATGGGGACACGAAGTAGCGTGGGTGACGAGGGGAGCCCCAGGGGCCCACTGGCAGACTTGCCCGACATCGGGAATAGCTACACAGAGTGCAGCGGATTTACCGACACCGGTGGGGACGCCCCAACGGTGACGAAATGACACTGGAAGATTACCGGCACCGATGGCACGCCCTAACGGCGGGAACGTTACAGTCCGGGAGAGCATCGGGTACCACACCCGAATACTCATCCAGCAGATTACCAAGAAACCCGCATTGTGAGGACTCAGCACTCACATACGAGTCAGGAACAGACTCGTCACACGACGTCATCAACATGAGGTACGCGGCTTCGACCGTTTGCTTGTGGGCAGCTTCTTCGTCTGCTTGGCTGTTAACAGAGTTACCATAGTAGGATTTCAGATGCACGGACTTCATTTTTCAGTGTTATGTTACCTTCAGGTGGACCCCTACTATTGGCTCCTTTCTTAGTACTTCTAGAGTTAATCTCTTACTGTTTTCGTGCCTTAAGTTTAGGAATACGTTTATTTGCAAACATGATGGCTGGTCATAGCTTAGTGAAAATTTTAGTGGTTTTGCCTGGACTATGTTATCATTAGGAGGAATTTTGTCTGTGGCTGCTATTGCTCCCTTTTTTATTTTATCAGCACTAATTGGTTTAGAAATAGGTGTAGCTATCCTGCAGGCATATGTGTTTACCATTCTTATTTGTATTTATCTTAATGATGCTATCAACTTGCACTAAGCGGAAAAAGGGACTTGAACCCTCAACCTCATTATTAATTAATTGCCAGCCGCCCATGGCGTTGTAAAGGTCTGCTTATAGCAAAGGACAAGGCGCCGTGCGCCACGTTGTACAGTGCAATCATCACATTCAAGTCAGGGCATGCTGATGTGGCACCAAGGCAACCATCCTCATTGCAAAGGACGAGACGCCGTGCGCAACGTTGTACAGTGCAAGTATGACGCTCAAAGTCAAGGCATGCTGATGCGGCACCAAGCGACTCATCTTCCAAGATCACATCAACTTTCCCAGCCAGCACAATGGCTTAACAAGACACTACGGCCTTGTAATTCTGGATGCGAATGGAGACTTCGCATAGACCCAGCACATCGGTGAGTGGGCCATTCCCCCTGTATTGAACCAGCCATTTGGTTAAGCCACATGGCTCTGTTGGCATTACATGACCGGCTATTTGGGACAAGTGGGCCCGCCAGGTGGCGGGCTGGCTTGCCGGGCAAGTGGCCCGCCCAGAGGCGGGCCCCGCCCGTCCAGAAATACCCTCGCTAGGATCCGCCCGTTCAAGGGAGGATCTTTGGCCCGCCGCCTGGCAGGCCATGGGGCGACCCGCTCACACCCCTGTAGGGTGGGTGGCACGGGGAAGCACGAAGAGCCTTGGGGCTGAGGCTCGGGGGGAGTTCGAGCCGGTGAAGCCCAGGAGCAGCCTTGCCGCTGCTCGCCGCCGCAGCGGCCGCGCACCTTGCTGCTGGGCCTGCTGCGCCGGCCTGCGCCCCAGAGGTGGAGTCGCCGCCGGACGACGGCGCCACAGGGCCTGTCTTCCGCTGCGCCTATGCGCTATTGCTTTGCCTGTGTAGTGGGTTGGTCCTTAACCCCCCTACAGCCGAACTTGATCAGAGCAAGAGCATCCCTTGGCCTTGATTACTTCTAGTTAGGTGCCTAATTCCCTGCGTCCGATCCCAATCAAGATTTGACGGCCCAATTGCCTGTGTACAGGGGTCGGGTCATTACATTTGGTATCAGAGGCAAGATGCAAGATGCAAGAACAAACGCTGTTCTTGCATCTTGCAGGTCTTGTTTTCTGTATTGACAGACTGCTGATGCAAGGATCCTCTTGAAATTCTGCTCTAACGTTCTTGATGAGCGAGAGGGACTTTGTCAGAGCAGGGAAGTGGAATTGCAGTCGAGTTGCAATCGCCTCCAGGTGGACTCTGACTCTTATCATAAGGAGTGTTCAATAATGCCCTGTTCCTCTCGGCGCCACGACCATCGGCATCGGCTGCCGGATTTTCCTTCGCACGCGTACCACGGTCTGTCGGCGGATCGCCTACCTGTGAGTGGGAGTTGAAACCGGCAGCCGCTGGGCGGCAAAGGTCAATCGGCCTACCAAGCTCGGCTTTGTGCTCCGGTGCTTGGACCTTCTCTGCAATTGCTTGTCAGTCATGCTGTATGGAGGTACGGATCAGCGCGCTGTCCTGCTTGCTCGCTTGCTGGTTGCCACCACTGCAGTGTCCTGCAAATCAGTATGGTGTCGTGATATGCTGACCATCGGAACCTGGATTGATCACTCAGTGTTTCCCATGGAAGGCATGGAGTCGGGATACTCCAATGCGCCCCCCAGCCAACCTCGGCCGGCTATACAACCGGTTGAAGTGGAGAAGATGGTCAAAGAGATGGCACAACTCCGGACGACGGCCGGCCCTGGTGGCCCGGCTTCCGGCCCTCGTGGCCTGTCGCCGGAGGACTTGCGCTGAGTCGCCCCCCTCACGACGGCTTCCGGCCCTGGTGGCCTGTCGCTGGAGGACTTGCGCTGAGTCGCACCCCTCACGGAGCATCGGGAGGCGGCAATGGCTGTCATGGACCCTACCTCATACACCCTGCAGGGGGCGTTGTGCAAGAAGGTGCAGGCCACGCTCATGGACGGTCTAGTACCGCTGTTGAGAGTACCTCGCCCTACACACGCAATTAGGGTGAGCAATCCTTTTTGAGTGAGTGCCTCTGACCTGCAAAGAACATTGTCGATTCCTTGATTGCCAATGCAATGGTATGACAACATGGTGATGACCTTGACTTAATCTATTTGGCTTTGCATCATGGCAGCGTTTCAAGGACATGACGGAGCAGCAATTGCGCGGCGGCAAGGACGACCGCCTCAAGCGCGAGGCACTGCGCCAGGAGAAGAGCTTTGCTCGCCAGGCGCAGCTGTGAGACTCTCCTTGCAGTCTTTTGAATACTTCATCAAAAAGCTAATCCTCTTACAATAGTGCCTGCAGACTGCCTAGTGACGTGCATTACCAATGAGACGATATTAGACGACCACTGTAGGAGATTGTTGTAATCTTCAGTCAGAGATTGGGATTAATGAGACTGGCTCAGGGGCTTGGTCGGGTTCAAGACTTCATATTGGTCCTGTCTCAGTCGTGATACATTGCTTGTCTGTTGCTGGTGGCGATGTGGCCTCGGACACCGGCAGTGCGGAGACGCAACGCAGGAGCGCTGCGCAAGCCACTGGCGGCCAGCCAGTAGTGGCACTGCAGCACGACACAGCAAGGGCCGTTGCGCAGCCCCCACACTGTGAAGCACCTCGCGCCTCGGCGCGCAGCGGAAGTCTTGTCCTGCGGCGCCGCCGTCAGGCGGCGTCTCCACCTCTCGGGCACCCGTCCGCAGCTAGCTCACCAAGTACCGGCCACGGACGCCTTCTAGCGAGCCGGCATCGTCCTGCTGGCGACGGGCTGCAGCAGCAGGCGCAGCAGCAGGGCTGCGCCGCTCTCGGGGCTTCACTGATCCGAATACCCCCCCGTGTCTCTGCCCCCGGACTCCTAGTGCTTAAGATGCCGCCCCCCCTCCAGGGCGCATGCGGATCGCCCCAAGGCCCAACCGGAGGGGCGCGCCGAACGAGGCCCGGCCGGAGGGGCTGACCTGTCGAAGGTAAGGCCCGCCCCGCAGGGCGGGCTGGACGAGGTCCACCCCGAGGGGTCGACCTCGCGGAAGGACCCCCGCCGGGGGTGAGACCGACCTGTCGGACCGGCCCACGCCGGGGGCCGACCTGTCGAGGCGCGTCAGGGTGGACACCGTGCTAGCGAGGCCCTCGTGCGCGACCACCTGGCCAGGCCAGGTCGGTCACGTGCCAATTAGGCTAGCGTAACCACCTGAGTCAAAACTACAGTAAGTGGGAACGTTACAGCTTTACCCCGTGCCACACCCCCTCCAGGGTGGGAGCGGGTCGCCCCATGGCCTGCCTTGCGGCGGGCCAAAGATTCCCCTTTGAACGGATGGATCCCAGCGAGGGGTATTCCAGGACGGGCGGGGCCCGCACCTGGGCGGGCCACTTGCCCGGCCAGCCAGCCCGCCACCTGGCGGGCCACTTGCCAACAAACGGCAAGCGGTCATGTAACGCTAACAGCACAGATTGGGGTTAAAGCAAATAGCTAGCCGTTACATACCTCCCCACCCTGGTGTTCACGTCCTCGGGAACAACGATAAAACAGACAACAGGTATTAAGATGCCCAACGGATGGGTGCCTCGACCAAATATGAGAATTACCACCCTTGGCCAGGTGTTCCCTGAGAGCATCTGGACACTTTGCCAAATTGGCCGCAGGCTCCCACGTTTTGTGCTCAGGCCCATACCCGAGACGCTTCACCAAATACTCACGGGTCTTATGCCCTCGGAGATTGTCCCGGTGAAACAAGATCTCTTCCACCTCAAACTCAAACTCAAGTGGAGGTGGGGGCGGCTGGACACGGCCATTTGAAACGAAGGCCCTCACAGCTGAGACACATGGAAGACGTTATGGACCTTCCAATGCACCGATGTCTTCAGCTCGTAGGAAACCTTGCCCACAAGGCGTACTACTGCCAATGGTCCAAGCCACTTGGGCAGGACCTTGCGCGTACCCACGGCCCGCAAGGATAAGTGATTCGTGCTCAGAAGCACTTACGCACCAACACACATCCTTGCGATGTTTGTCAGCGTAAGCCTTCTGGCGACTCTGGCCATTCTCCAAGAAATGCCGAGCTCGTCTCTGAGCCTCCAAGAGGGTCCCTGTAATGTCCCCGCCGTTACGGGACGCTTAACTTCGAGTTAAGCGCCGCGTGAGGTGTCGCGCGGTGTGACGCGCCTGCTGACGATGTGGCGTGCGGGCGCGCCGCCTCCAGCCGAGGCGGCGAACCCGGTCATTCAGAGCGGAGCTTCTCGGCATATTCCTGATTCTGCCGTCGTGCCCGCAGTGACGTGTGTAAGACACGTGTCGCGCTCCTGTGACGCCGCGCGACACCGCTGACTCACTGGCGGCGCCGCCGCTTGGCGGCGCCGCAGGGCGCCGCTCGGCGGCGCCGCAGGGCGGCCGCCGCCGCGTGGTCTGCCCTCGCACTAGATTCCCCGTATCGGGCCCGCCTTTCGTAGGTGGGCCCTGAGACGAACCTCCCAGAGACCCCGGGGGAGGGTGGCACATGAAGCACTATAAGTAGGGCTGAGAGCGGGCTCAGAGGGAACGCGGTCGAACTCAGTGAAGCCCGCGAGAGAGAGGTGCAGCCCTGCTGCCTGCTGCCGCAGCCCGCTGACGCAGCTCTGCTGCTGCCCGCTGCTGCAGCCCGTCGCCGCACTCAGTCGTCGCGGATCTTCGACGGCTCTCTGTGAGTGAGACTGTGGCTGCTCCCTTGGGGGACAGTCGCTGGCCCGTACCTGTGAGGTGAGTCGCTGCCTGTCGGCAGCGCCTCAGGGCGAGACTTCCGCTGCGTATCACACGTGGTGCTTCACTGTGCTGGGGGTTTGCCTCTAAACCCCAGCGACCGGAACCAAAAAGGACGTACTGACCCTTCACTGTGCTGTTAAGGGTCAGATCCGTTACAGTCCCAGTAGGGGCTACCGCGGCAGGAACTCGTTCCGGCCTCCCCACCCGATGTGGAGCTCGGGGTTGCTGACCATAGTCGAGGAAGAAGGGTGTCTCCTTTGTGGACGCATGATAGGCATTGTTCACAGCATATTCAGCTGGAGCCAAATACTCATTTCAGTCAGTCTGGCTGGGATTGGCAAAGTGTAATGAACCAGCCGTTTGGTTAAGCCACATGGCTTTGTTGGCATTACATGACCGGCTATTTGGGACAAGTGGGCCCGCCAGGTGGCGGGCTGGCTTGCCGGGCAAGTGGCCCGCCCAGAGGCGGGCCCCGCCCATCCAGAAACATCCCTCGCCGGGTTCCACCCTGCCAAGGGGGGACCTTGGGCCCGCCGCAAGGGCAGGCCTTGGGGCGACCCGCTCACACCCCTGGAGGGGGGGTGGCACGGGGAAGCACGAAGAGCCTTGGGGGCTGAGGCTCGGGAGGAGTTCGAACCGGTGAAGCCCAGGAGCAGCCTTGCCGCTGCTCGCCGCAGCAGCCGCCGCCGCACCTTGCTGCGAGGCCTGCTGCGCCGGCCTGTGCCCAGGAGGTGGAGTCGCCGCCGGACGGCGGCGCCACGGGGCCTGTCTTCCGCTGCGCCTATGCGCTAGTGCTTGGCCTGTGTAGTGGGTTGGTCACTAAACCCCCTACAGCCGAACTCAAGAAGGACTGCTCACCCTAATTGCGTGTGTAGGGCGAGGTTCCTTACATTTGGTATTAGGGGCGGTCTTGCATCCGTCGCGCTTGTGACTTATTGTGCTCGCCGCTGATGATGCAAGGATCACCCTGATGTGCTGGCCTGACCTTCTGTCAAAGATGAAGTGCTTGCCAGTTGGTCCGGCGGCTCAGCGGAAGCGCCGGGTGCGGAGCCATCTTCGCGCAGTGAGCCAGCAACGACCAACGCCAGATTGACCGACTGATCCTTGAGGACCACTTGCTGCGTTCGCTTCTTTTGAGGTGTGGCTTGAGCCTGCAGCCTTTGTGTGGTAAGGTCAGTCGTGTGGCCAGCAGTGACCGTGTGCATCGGTCCTGGTCATATCTGCGGCTGTCTGCCTGCCTGCTGATTGAGGTGTGGAGTTGCGCGCTGCCTTGCTTGCTCGCTCGCTGTTGCACCAGTCTTGCGATGTCCTGTATTGCAGT
The DNA here is from genome assembly GCA_009602725.1 of Spirogloea muscicola. Lineage (NCBI taxonomy): Eukaryota > Viridiplantae > Streptophyta > Zygnematophyceae > Spirogloeales > Spirogloeaceae > Spirogloea > Spirogloea muscicola. Next base: position 153,763 of record WELB01000233.1, read on the forward strand.
ATGGAGTGTGTGATTTGCTGACTGTCGGAGCCTGAATTGATCACTCAGTGTCCTTCAGCCAGCATGGTATTGCACACCTCCAGTGCGCGGCCGAGCCGCCTCGGAAGGCAGAGCGGTCGGCTGCTGAGGCAGCGGCTGCTGCAGGGCCAGCTGCTGCGGCAGTGGCTGCTGCGGAGCACGCCCACGAGGGGCACGCCCACGAGGGGCACGCCCACGAGGGGCACGCCCAAGAGGGGCACGCCCAAGAGGGGCACGTCGAGCTGGGAGCCAGAGGCCAGGAGGGCTTGTCGGCTGGGGACTTGCAACGCGTTGCACTCCTCACTCAGGATCTGGCAGCAGCCCGATCTACGACGGACCCAGCTCAACACCGGCTTCTTGCGAGGATCTGCGCGGAGCAGCGCAACCTCCTCGTCCGGCAGCGCGCCGAAGAGCGGCACGTGCAAGAGGTGGATGCCTCGTTGCATCTGATGCGCAAGAGCAGCGGCAACCCTGAGCATGGACTTTCCAGGGCCCATGCACCCCGACAATTCTCCGGTCACGATGATCGGGGAGGCTTGCAGCCATGGCTGGATGAAACGGACGAATGGTTCGTTTGCTCCAACACGGACGCGGGGGCACGCGTGCGCCTCGCTGCCACCTACCTCTCAGGGGAGCCCCGGGAGTGGTGGAATACCTTGAAGAAGGGCTCCACGCCCGAGGAGTCCGTTGGCTGGGACTTCTTCTGCAGCTCGCTTACGTCGGCGTATGGCAACCCATTCGCGGAGCTGCGCGCCCGCGATGAGCTGGATGCTCTCCGCATGAGGGGCGAGGTAAGCGAGGGCGATTGCGGAATCGCCTGCTGCTGTCCAAGCTACGGAGCGAGCCCATGAAGCCAATTGATCAATGCCAGCGATTTAAGGCTGGACTGCCTACTCGCTTCCGCAATTGGGTCGCGGTGAACTCCGCAACAGTGCAACCGGTCACGGACTTCACCAAGATGGTGGAGCACGCCCGCAAGGTGCTCAGCACGCCGGACATTGCCGGTCCGAGCAAGCGTCCCCTGCTGGAGGCAGGCGGCTTTGATGCAGAGCGAGGCAAGAAGCGGTTCGACCCAAGGCACGGCTTGAACGCTCGACCTCGAGGCGACCTCCCCAAGCCGCGGGTGGAAGGCGCTGGCTGCTTCAAGTGCGGTGCCAAGAGCCATCAGCTCAGGGACTGCCCGGCGGCAGGTCCCTCTTCCTCACGGCCACGTCCACAGCGCCCTATGGGCCGGGACCAGGGCAATTTCAGGGGCAAGCGTGAGTGCTTGACCCCTGCCTCTGCAAGCCATCTCATTCAGCCATACGCACTTGAGCAAGATCAGACAAAAGCTGTTTGATCTTGCCGGCATTGCTGGCCCGCCAACCAACATACCGGTTGTGAACTCCATTTCTGCTTAATTGCAAGGTCTGGAGGCCGGAGGGCCTCTATTTGTGTGGGTTGCCCACAATGACTTGCAAGAGGCTGCAGATGTCTATCTGAGCTGGCCTGAGTGCCGTCGGCCTGAAGAAATGCTGTTCTTCATTGTGCCACAGAAGCGCGGCGTGGTTGATCAAGCTCCGCTGGGGATGTCGCTGTTGTGCTCGCACGAGGCGGGACACAGGCTCCTTAGGCGTAGTGTTGATGCCACTCGGCTTAGGCCTTACCCGACAGCGGTCAGGGTATATGTCGCTCGCACCCCATCCCTTGGCAGTGTCCATGGGGGACACACTATGCTTTTTGAGGGGCTGGTTGCTGCGGCACCAGCGAGGATCCTCATAGACTCAGGGGCCTCAGTATCCTTCGTCAAAAGGGTGTGCTCCACTGGCTTGCGTTTGCAAGCAGATTGCCTGCCTAGAGTGACATTGGCCGATGGCCACCCAACCGATGTGTGGGGCCTGTGCAAGGTTCCCATTCGCTTCCAGCAATACAAAGCCGAGGTGCCTTGTTATGCCATTGCGTTGACTGTCCCCTTTGATGTGATATTGGGAGATGACTGGCTTTGCGCCACATCAGCATGCCTTGAATCTGAACGCCATACTTGCACGGTACAACGTGGCGCACGGCGCTTTGTCCTTTGCAAGCAGCTTCCCTGCGCACCGCCGCTGCGGCAGGGGCTTCCATTCTGCTGTCCGCCCTGCAGATGAAGCTATTGATTCACAAGAACACTGTCCAGATGGCATTTCTTGTGATAGTGGCGTTGAACGACGAGTCTAAGCCTGACATGTGTGTGAATGCTGCGGATTCACACGTCGGGGTTCTTGATAAGCTGCTGGAAGAATTTGCGGATGTGTTTCCCGACTCTCTTCCGGACGGTCTACATCATCACCGAGGTGTGGCTCATACAATTCCATTGGAGCCAGGCGCCAACCCGCCTTTCCGTCCCATGTACCGGCTGAGCCCTCTCGAATTTCGAGAAATGCAATCCCAGGTCGAGGACCTGCTGGCGAAGGGCTACATTGAGCCATCTCAGTCGCCATACGGAGCACCCATCCTCTTTGTCAAAAAGAAGGATGGCACTCTACGGATGTGCATTGATTATGGGGCTTTGAATAAGCTTACTATCAAAAATCGATACCCTTTGCCTCGGATAGATGATCTGTTCGATTGGCTTGCTTGCAGGGGCTACGGTGTTCAGCTCCCTGGACCTGGCAAGTGGGTATCACCAAATTCGAATCACGCCTGCGGATGTTCCGAAGTCGGCGTTCCGTACGCCGCTTGGACATTTTCAGTTCAAGGTGCTGAGCTCTGGTTTGACCAATGCACCGGCTACGTTCCAGGCGGTGATATCGAGGGTCTTTGGCCCCCTGCTCTACCGTTTTGTGCTGGTTTACTTGGATGACATACTGGTGTTCAGCAAAACGCCTGAGGATCACGTGAAGCACCTGCGCCAAGTGCTGCAGCAGTTGCTGCGTGAAAATCAATTGTATGGCAAGCGGTCCAAGTGCGCATTTAATCAGCCAGAGCTGACATACCTCGGGCATGTCGTGGGCAAAGACGGCATACGTGTCGACCCCAAGAAGACCTCGGTCGTACGGGATTGGCCTGTGCCACAAACTGTGCCTCAGTTGCTCTCCTTTTGGGATCGCAGATTAGTTCCGAAAGTTCCTACAAGGCTATGGGGACTTGGCACTTCCTCTTACGAAGCTGACTCGTAAGGACGTACCTTGGGATCGGTCTTACGAACGCCAGAGGGCATTTGAGGGAATGCAGCAGGCGTTGACATCTCCGCCTGTGCTGGCATTTCCTCGTGAAGGCGTGCCATATGAACTCGTCTGCGATGCCTCTTTGACCGGCATTGGTGCCGTGCTCTTGCAAGAGGGTCACCCGTTTGAGTTTGAGGTGGAAGAGATCTTGTCTCACAGGGACAAGCCTCGAGGCCGTAAGACCCGTGAGTATCAGGTGGAGTGGCTCGGGTATGGGCCTGAGCACAACACATGGGAGCCTGCGGCCAATTTGGCAAATTGTCCAGATGCTCTCAGGGAATACCTGGCCAAGGGTGGTTATTCTCCTAGGCTTGGTGGAGGCAGCAGCCGTCGGGCATCTTAATACCTGTCGGCTGTTTTCTCGTTGTTCCCGAGGACGTGAACACCAGAGTGGGGAGGTATGTAATGAACCAGCCGTTTGGTCAAGCCACATGGCTCTGTTGGCATTACATGACCGGCTATTTGGGACAAGTGGGCTCGCCAGGTGGCGGGCTGGCTTGCCGGACAAGTGGCCCGCCCAGAGGCGGGCCCCGCACGTCCAGAAACACCCTGCCAAGGGGGGACCTTGGGCCCGCCGCAAGGGCAGGCCTCGGGGCGACCCGCTCACACCCCTGGAGGGGGGGTGGCACGGGGAAGCACGAAGAGCCTTGGGGGCTGAGGCTCGGGAGGAGTTCGAACCGGTGAAGCCCAGGAGCAGCCTTGCCGCTGCTCGCCGCCGTAGCCGCCGCCGCACCTTGCTGCGGGGGCCTGCTGCGCCGGCCTGCGCCCAGGAGGTGGAGTCGCCGCCGGACGGCGGCGCCACAGGGCCTGTCTTCCGCTGCGCCTATGCGCTAGTGCTTTGCCTGTGTAGTGGGTTGGTCCCTAAAGCCCCTACAGCCGAACTCAAGAAGGACTGCTCACCCTAACTGCGTGTGTAGGGCGAGGTTTCTTACACACTGTGGGTAGAGGATAACTTCACAGACTCCCACCATGTGGCAGGATCACCGGTCAAATACGTGGCAGCATTCCCAACTCGAGACGCCGATGGCGCCTCACAGAGGACGAACCATGCCATCATTTCGCGCAACCACGCGGCAAGACTGCCTTGCCCACTGAACTTGGCTGGCTGGCATGGCTGGGCACGGCCCAGCCGAGCGCCATGGCTGACTTTCGCCTTCAGGCGTTGGATGCGTTCCTCGCCCGCACACACCCGGGCAATGAGGATCCGCACCTCGGCGCACAACATCCCCCACAAAATATTTGCCAGCCATTCCCCACCGGGAACGGCAGTCTCCAACTGCTCCTTCAGGTGCGCAAGGCGCCGCACCTCTTCAAAAGTCAGCCCATCCGGGCCAGGTGCACGGATTTGCGCTAGGTCGTTGACGACGTCCTCTATTTCAGGAGGAGCTGGCGGCGGAGGGCTTGGTGGTGCACTTGAGCTAGCCGACTCCATGCCGTTACACCACTCACCATGAGGGATCAAGTCAGCGGTTGGCGTAAGACACAACGGCCAGGACAATACTACCACAATGGTACTGAGCTATGCCGGGGCCCCGGAAAAGCAAAGCAATCATGGCAGCGCACCAACCATTCCCCCAATTCGCGAGCTGTACGAGCAACTGAGGGAGGGACCAGGACTGGAGTACGGACCAGCCTCTGGCAGATAGTCAGACTTCGCCGCCCAGCGACGGTCGGTTTCAACTCCTTGCCAAACGACAGGCAATCCGCCGACCGCAGAAGGTTACGCAGGCAAAGTACTGACCTGGCAATACGGCTTGCCGCCGGGGTGGTGGAGGATCTGCCGCCATAGCCGACTTCGGACACGTGGATGCAGCGGGCGATAGGATGGACAGCACCAGTCGACCCGGCGATGCAGATCCACGGATACACTCTGGCAAGAAGACGTCGCAAAGGGCAAATCAGTGCCAGTACATCAGAAAGAATCTTGCACTGTCAACAGTAAAAGCTTACGAGGCCAATCAGATGCAAGGACTCCTCTGATACCAATGTAACGGCCCTGACCCTTAACTGCACAGTCGGGGTTCAGTACGTCCTTTTTGTTTTCGGTCGCTGGGGTGTAGAGACAAACCCCCAGCACAGTGAAAGCACCACGTGTGATACGCAGCGGAAGTCTCGCCCTGAGGCGCTGCCGACAAGCAGCGACTCACCTCTCAAGTACGGGCCAGCGACTGTCCCCAAAGGAGCAGTCACAGTCTTACTCACAGAGAGCCGTCGATGATCCGCGACAACGGGATGCGGCGATGGCTGCAGCAGCGGGCAGCAGCAGGGCTTCGTCGGCGGGCTGCGGCAGCAGGCGGCAGCAGGGCTGCGCCTCTCTCTCGCGGGCTTCACTGAGGTTGACCGGGTTGTCTCCGAGTCGACTCTCAGCCCTACTTGTAGTGCTTCATGTGCCACCCTCCCAAGAGGTCTCTGAGAGGCTCGTCTCAGGGCCCACCTCCGGGAAGGCGGGCCCGACAAGGGGAATCTAGTGCGAGGGCAGGCCACGCGGCTCCCTTCTGGAGGCGGCGGCCGTCCTGCGGCGCCGCCGAGCGGCGTCCTGCGGCGCTGCCTTGCGGCGCCTTGCGCCTTGCGGCGGCGCCCTGCGGCGCCAGCTTGCGGTGCCGCCAGTGAGTCACGGGTGTGGCGCGGCGTCACAGGCGCGCCACACGTGTCCCATACACGTCATTGCGGGCACGACGGCAGAATCAGGAATATGCTGAGAAGCTCCGCTCTGGAAGTCCAGGATTCGCCGCCTCGGCTGGAGGCGGCGCGCCTGCACGTCACATCGTCAGCAGGCGCGTCACACCGCGCGACACCCCGCGCGGCGCTCTCGCGCTGTCGCACGCGTCAGTTGCGAGCGCGTGAGTGGTTAGCGCTTAACTCGAAGTAAGCGTCCCGTAACGGCGGGGACCTTACAGGCCCTATGACACCGCCGTCCGGCGGCAAATCCACTTCCTGGGCACAACGCAAGCCAGCGGCTGTACCCCAAGGGGCGCAGCCATGAACTCCCTCCAGCAAGCCATGCAGCAGGCTGCTGCGGCGGCTGCGGCGTCAAGCAGCGGCAAGGCTGCTCTTAGGCTTCATCGGTCCGAATTCATGTCGGGTCTCAGCCCAAGGCTCGTATTGCTTCTCCCGTGCCATCCCCCCTCCTGGGGTGTGAGCGGGTCGCTCCATGGTCTGCCTTGGCGGGCCAAAGATCCTCCCTTGAACGAATGGATCCTGGCAAAGGGTATTTGATGGGCGGGGCCCGCACCTGGGCGGTCAGGTGCGGGCCACTTGCTTGGCAAGCCAGCCCGCGACCTGGCGGGCCAATTGTCCGTCAAACGGCTACGGTCATGTAACGCTAATAGCACCGTGCGGTAAACAAATTTGGTTCGGTACATACCTTCCCACTCTAGTGTTCACGTCCTCGGGAAGATGCCCGACGGATGCGGCCTCGAACAAGCCTAGTGGAATCACCACCCGCGGCCAGGGATCCCCGGCGAGCAATTAGACAATCTGCCAAATTGCCCGCAGGCTCCCACGTGTACTGCTCGGGCCCATGCCCGAGCCACTTCACCAGATACTCACGGGTCTTGCACCCTCGGGAACTGTCTCTGTGAGACAAGATCTCTTCCACCTCAAAGTCAAGGTCATCCTTGATCACTAGTGGAGGTGGGGGCGGTTGGAACCGGCCATCCGAATGGAAGGCCCTCGGCTAAGACACATGGAAGAAGTTATGCACTTTCCACTGCACCGGTGTCTCCAGTTCGTAGGACACCTTGCCCACGAGGCGTACTACTCCACATGGTCCAACCCACTTGGGCAGCAACTTGCGCGTACCCACAGCCCGCGAGGATAAGTGCTTTGTGCTCAGCAGCACTTGCTGCCCCATCGTCGAGGGACACATCCTTCCGACGTCTGTCAGCATTAGCCTTCTGGCGACGCTGGGCAATGTCCAAGAAAGGCCGAGCTCGTCTCTGGGCCTCAAGAGGGTCCCAGGAAAGGCTGCCGCGGCGGGAACTCGTTCCGGTCTCCCCACCTGAAGTGGAGCTCGGGGATGCTGACCATTGTTGAGAAAGAAGGGTGTCTCCTTAGTGGACGCATGATAGCATTGTTCACAGCATATTTAGCTGGAGCGAAACTTATCCGTCAGTCTGGCTGGGATTGACAAAGTGCCTCAGCATGTCCTCGATAACCCGATTCTTTAGTTCGGTTTGGCCATCCATTTGTGGATGTACCGCTGTGGACATGGCCTGCTTCGTGCCCATAAGCTTCATTCCGGAAGTGACCTGTAAAGCGAGGATCGCGGTCCGAGACCAACCTCTCAGGTACTCCATGCAGCTTCCACACCTTACTCACAAAGATGCTAGCAGAATCCTGCGCTGATGCCCGCGTAGTCGTAGAGCGAAGTGCACGATATTTCCGACGACATAAAGACGACAATGGCATCAAAGCCGTTCCGCATTTTAGGCAATCGTGTGTAATTTCCGCACTTGCATCGGTCGATTATCACTGCGGAATATGCAAGGGCTGAAGAAAGGCAGGCTTGTCAGAGGTTGCCTTACTACGTTGGCATGTGGCACAGCTTGTCACAAAAGCATGCACCTGGGCTGAAAAGCCCTTCCACCAAAAGAGGCGTCGCACGGCCTGTTCGGTCTTGCTCACTCGCGTATCATGCAGCTCCTGCATTATGTTAGTGCGCAGCATTTCAGTCCGGGACCACAATAGTGTCGCCTTGCCACCAGAAGTGTTTGTCATCAGTCAGGGTGCGTACGTTGGCTGCCTCAGCAAACCATGGGTCATTGCCATACCCATCACGAGTACGCACGTAGAGCTCAGAGAGGTCAGCCGTGGGTTGCTTGACGAGTCGGACGAAGTCCTGCAGCCCGCCTTCCAGAAGCATTCAAGGTAGCCAACGCAGCAGTCACTCTGATGTTGCAACTCACAGGGTCCGCATCATCAAGCGGTCCAGGGCTGTACACCCACTGGAGACGCAATATTGCCATACATTCAGCCCATCGAGCTTGACGCCTAGTCAAATGCTGCTGTGTGTGAACGTATGGCAACGGGCAATGATCTGTGGCAATTGTAAAATCCACACCTTCCAGGTAGCAACGCCAGACACGTAGGCGGGCACCACAGCCAGCAGTTCCTGCTCGCCCGTTGTATCGTCCCGCCGTTTGCTTGCTAACAGCCACACGGTGCTGTTAGCGTTACATGGCCGCTAGCCGCTTGATGGACAAGTGGCCCGTCCAGGTGCGGGCGAGTCCCGCCCGTCCCGGAAGATTTCTCGCCAGCTTTCACCCTGCCAAGGGGGGACCTTTGGCCCGCCGCAGGGCAGGCCATGGGGCGACCCGCTTACACCCCAGGTGAGGAGGTGGCACGGGAGAAGCACTACGAGCCTTGAGCTGAGACTCGACATCAGTTCGGACCTGTGAAGCTCAAGAGCAGCCTTGCTGCTGCTGCAGCCGCAGCCCGCTGTCCAAAGCCAAAGAAAGAGGAGCCGGAAAAGGACTACACTACAAAACACAAGTCGATGCAGAGGGAAGCTCAGTGCCCGCGAGTGAGCAACATCAAGTCTGAGTAGCTCGCTGCAGGGAAAGAAGCACTCCGCTCTGTGGAAGGAGATCCCCGTGGTGGGACTCCACGAAGAAGACTTCCATGCCAGAGGTGTGCAACACCTGGAAGTTCTTGTCGGGCTTGCTCACAAACGAAGCTGAAGGCTCGTGATGAGCTGGATGCTGTTCGAATATGCGGAGACTTTGAGGACCATGTGCGGTAATCCAGGCTGCTGGTCTCAAAGCTGCGCAACGAGCTTATGAAGGCTGTCGATCAGTGCCAGCGCTTTGAGCCTGGGCTGCCAGAGCCGATGCGGAGGTGGGTCGCTGTGGACACCGTGATCTCGCAGCCCATGCCAACTTGCCTCAGCTGGTGGAGCGCGCCATGAAGGTGCTGAGCACTATCCAAGTGTATTGGGCAAAGCGCTCCCTGCTTGAGGCGGGAGTATCTGCTGAAACAGGGAGGGCACGAGGGGCTGAACATTCGTCCCATGAGAGGCTGGGAGAAGCCAGCTATCCATGGCAAAGGTTCATTTTGCTGTGGCGATTAAAATCACCTCATCCAAGACCCATGAGTATCTGGCGAAGTGGCTCGGTATGGGTTCAGGGTTCGGTATGGGAGGCCTGAGCACATCATGTGGCAGCCTGCGGCCAATTTGGCAAATTGTCCGCCTGCTCTTAAGGAAAACCTAGCCAAGGGTGGTGAATCCCCTAGGCTTGGTCGAGGCCGCATCCGTCGGGCATGATGTAATAGAACCTGTCGGCTGTTTCCTCGTTGTTCCCGAGGACGTGAACATCAGAGTGGGGAGGTATGGCACGATCCTGCCGTTTACTTAAGCCACACGGTGCTGTTAGCGTTACATGGCCGCTAGCCGCTTGATGGACAAGTGGCCCGTCCAGGTGCGGGGCCGCCCGTCCTGGAGAGCCCTCGCCAGGTTCCACCCTGTCAAGAGGGGACCTTTGGCCCGTCGCAGGGCAGGCCATGTGGCGACACGCTCACACCCCAGGAGGAGGGGTGGCACGGGGGAAGCTCTACGAGCCTTGGGCTGAGCCCGCCATCAGTTCGGACCTGTGAAGCTCGAGAGCAGCCTTGCTGCTACTGCCGCCGCAGCCACCGCCGCAACCTGCTGCGGGGCTTGCTGCGGGGAGTCCGTGGCTGCGCCCCTTGGGGGACAGCCGCCGGCTTGCGCCCAGGAGGTGTAGTCGCCACCGGACGGCGCCGCCACAGGGCCTGTCTTCCGCTGCGCTTATGCGCTAGTGCTTCAGTGTGTAGTGGGTTCGCTCCTAAACCCCTATAGCCGAACTCAATAAGGAGGACTGACCCCTGACTGCGTGTGAAGTGGCGAGGTTCCTTACACCCGTAGTGAAATTTCGCTCTGCAGGGGTCAGCAGGCGACTCTCAAGCGCTAACGGGTGACCCTCTTGCAAGAGCACGGCACCAAAGCCGGTCAAAGAGGCATCACAGATGAGTTCATATGGCACGTCTTCCCGAGGAAAGGCCAAAACAGGCGGAGATGTCAGCGCCTGCTGTATTCCCTCAAATGGCCTCTGGCATTCGGACGACCACTCTCAGTGTAACGTCCCCACCGTTACGGGCCGCTTAACTTCGAGTTAAGCGCTAAAGTGTGACCTCTGACGCGCACGCGACTGACGCATACGACGCGCGTGCGACGCGCGAGCGACGAGCGCGCGATGCGTGAGGTGACGTGCGGTGTGACACGCCTGCTGACATTCTAACGTTTAGGCGCGCCGCCTCTAGAAGAGGCGGCGCATCTTGGGCTCCCAGAGTGGAGATTCTCGGCGGATTCTCAAACCGGCCGCCGGGACACGTGTGGCGCGCCTCCAAGCCTATGCCGCGCAGAGCGGCCCCGCCAGGCGGCGCCGCAGGGCGGTACCGCTGGGCCGCGCCGCCGGGCGGCGTCGCAAGGCGGCGCCTCGCCTCAGGACGGCCGCCGCTTCCAGAAGCGAGCCGCGTGGCCTGCCCTCGCACTAGTATTCCCTTGTCGGGCCCGCCTTCTCGAGGGTGGGCCTTGAGACGAGCCTTCCAGACACGCCTTGGGGAGAGTGGCACATGAAGCACTAAAAGCAGGGCTGAGACCAGACTCGGGGCACCGGGTCAACATCAGTGAAGCCCGCAAGGAGAGAGGCGCGCAGCCCTGCTGCCGCCTGCTGCCGCAGCTCGCCGACGCAGCCCTGCTGCCTGTTGCTGCAGCCAGACGCCGCAACGGCGGCGGCGCCTCAGGGCAAGGTATTCAGCTGCGTGGTATACGTGGTGTTTCACTGTGCTGGGGGTTTGTCTCTAAACCCCAGCGACCGAAATCAATAAGGACGTCCTAACCACTAACTGTGTGTGTAGGGCTCAGTCCGTCACATTTGGTATCAGAGGAGTCCTTGCATCTTGCTAGCCTCGTATTCTGTGATGATACGGCCGACAATGCAAGGTTCCTTCTGATGTTGTGGCACTGACTAGTCTCTTGTGAGTTGAGACCCCTTGCTAGAGGTGTACCGTGGATCTGCTACGGGCCGTTCGGTGAAGCGATCCCCTCGCCCGCTGCATCCACACGCCCGGGGTCGGCCAATGCCTAGCGGACTTCCACCCCAGCGGCAATTGCGAGTGCCAGGTCAGTATTTCGCCTGCGTAACCACCTGCAATTGGCGGATTGCCTGTCTCCGTGACAAGGAGGTGAAATCGACTGCCGTTGGGCGGCGAAATCTCTCTATGTGCCGGAAACTGGTCCGTACACCAGGCCTGGCCCCTCCCTCAGTTCGCTCGTGCTGCTTTACGTTTTGCGTATGACTTGCGCGCTATTATGATTGCTCTGCTCGTCTGGGGCACCAGCTTGCTCAGTAACATTGTGGTAGTATTGTCTCTAACGTTGTGTCTTATGCCCTCCACTGACTTGATCCTTCAGTGTTTTGGTTTGAAGGCATGGAGTCGGCTGACTCGAGTGCGCAGCCCAATCCTCCTCCGCCGGCAGTACCTCCGCCTGAGGTTGAGGAGGAAGTTGAGTCGGCGGAGCTCCAAGCACCCGACCTGGACGGCCTGACACCGGCCGAGGTGCAACGCCCTGTGCGTCTTGTGCAGCAAATAGCCATCCCTAGTGAGGATTTGCTGGCAGTTCCTGAGTGGGAGGTGCCACACGAAGAGATGCGAACAATCTCGCCCGTGTGTATGCTGAAGAGCTGCGAGTTGGTCGTGTCGAGGCGAGACTACGAAAGTACGCGCTGCGCTTATGGTGAATACCCTGCCGCAGCGGCCGCCCCAGCCCTGCTGCTGCCGGATGCTGCCTAGCCCGTCGCTGCGGACATCGCCGGCTCTCCGTAAGTGCCATGCTTGCGCCCCATCTAGGGGGGGCTACTGAGCCGAGACCCTCTGTAGAGTCGCCGCCTTCTGGCCGTGCCTCATGGTAGCTTCCGCTGTGCTCTGTGATGCACGTGTGTGCGCCGTGTGCGCTTCGGTTCCACTATGTCGGGGGGTAGTTCCTAAATCCCCTCAGGTCCGAATGCAAAAGAACGTACTAACGAGTAATTGCGTGTATAGAGAGCAGGACGTCACACCTGGAAGGGGGGTGGCACGGGGGAAGCACTACGAGCCTTGGCTGAGACCCGACAGAAGTTTGGACCGGTGAAGCTCGAGAGCAGCCTTGCCGCTGCTGCCGCGGCAGCAGCCGCCGCAGCCTGCTACAGGGCTTGCTGCGGGAGTCCGTGGCTGCGCCTCTTGGGGAATAGCCGCCGGCTCGCGCTCAGGAGATGGAGTTGCCGCTGGACGGCGCCGCCACAGGGCCTGTCTTCCGCTGTGCCTATGCGCTAGAGTGCTTCACCGAGTAGTGGGTTCGCTCCTAAACCCCTACAGCCGAACATAACAAGGACGACTCATCCTAACTGCGTGTGTAGGGGCGAGGTTCCTTACATTTGGTTTTAGAGGCCGTCTTGCAGCTATCGGGCTTGTGGTTTTTTGTACTCGCTGCTGATGATGAAAGGATCTTCCTGACGTGCTGGCTTGACCTTGTCTGTCAAGGTAAGTGTCATGCCAGACGTTAATCCGCGCGGCTGCTCAGCGGAAGCGACAAGTGCTGCGTCTCTTTGCGCACTGAGCCAGCACCGATCAACGCCAATCATCGACTGGCTGATCCTTTGAGAAGGACTACCTGCTGCTAAATCGCCTACTTTGAGGGGGGGCTTTGACGCCTGCAGCTTTTGTTTGATAAAATGGACCCAGCTTAAGATTGCCTCCTTGCGAGGATGTGCGGGGAGCACCACGCCCTACTCGTCCGCCAGCGCGTCGGAGAGCGGCATGTGCAAGAGATGGATGCCGCGGTGCACTTGATGCGCAAGAGCAGTGGCACCCCTGCGCATGGACTTGCCAGGGCCCACGCACCACGGCAATTGTCTGGTCAGGAGGATCGGGGAAGGCTGCAATCATGGCTTAGCGCAATGTCGGAATAATTTGTTCTGAATTAGACGCGACGGCAAGAGTGCCGCTCGCTGCGCCTTATCTCGCGAGGGAACCACGTAGTGGTGAGACGCCATCAAGCAGTCAACGACGTCCGATGTGTACAACACATCGGAATTCTTCATCAGCTCACTCATGACGGCCTACGGCGATATCCATGCTGAGCTTTGTGCTTGCGACGAGTTGGATGCCATCCGCACGAGCGGCACAGACTTCGAACCATATGGGCGGCGCTTCAGGCTGCTACTTTCGAAGCTGCGCAATGAGCCTATGAAGGCGGTGGACCAGTGTCAGCGGCTCAAGACTGGGCTGCCTGCCATTATGCGCATGTGTGTCGCGGTGGATTCTGCTACTTCACTGGCATTTTCGGAGTATTTCAAGATGGTGGAGCACGCCAGGAAGGTGCTCAGCACGCCGGACATTGGGTGGGACAAGCGTCCCCTGCTTGAGGCAGGTGGATCTGCAGAGGCAGAGCGGGTCAAGACGAGGTTCTAAGCCTAAGGAGGGGTCGAACTCTCTTCCTCAAGGGGGTTTTCAGAAGCCGCGAGTGGAAGGTGGTGGCTGCTTTTGCTGCGGCGAAATGGGTCATCAGATCAGGGACTGCTCGGCGGCAGGTCCTTCTATTGTAGCTGCTTTATTTCTTGTTGTGCTTTTTTCTCTAAGCGCTTCCCCTGGCCCCCTTCTCGTACTTTGTTCCTTCTATTTTTGGCTGGCTTTTCCAGCCCCTATCCTCATTGGGCGAGCCCTTTCTTCTTCCTCGAGGCCACGTCCACAGCGCCCTATAGGCTGGGACAAGGGCAATTTGAAGGGCACGCGTGAGTGCCTGACCCATGCCTCTGATAGTAATCTCACTCAGCCAGATGCATGTAAGCTTTCTGATCTTGCTGCAGGCTTGCCCGTCATCCAAAGTACTGGTTGTGCGCTCGATTTCTGCTTTGTTGCAAGGTCTGGAGGCCGGAGGGCCTCTATTTGTGTGGGTTGCCCACAATGACTTGCAAGTGGCTGCAGATGTCTATCTAAGCTGGCCTGAGTGCGGTCGGCCTGAAGAAATTTTGTTCTTCATTGTGCCACAGACGCGCGGCGTGATTGATCGAGCTCCGCTGGGGATATCTGTTGTGCTCGCACGAGGCGGGACACAATCTCCTTAGGCGTAGTGTTGATGCCACTCGGCTTAGGCCTTACCCGACAGCGGTCAGGGTATATGTCGCTCGCACCCCAATTCCACACACGATGCTTTCTGAGGGGTTGGTTGCTGAGGCACCGGCCAGGATCCTCATGGACTCAGGGCCTCCGTGTCCTTCGTCGATAGGAAGTTGGTGTGTTCCACTGGCTTGCATTTGCAAGCAGGTGGTCTGCCTAGAGTGACATTGACCGATGGCCACCCAACCAGTGTGTTGGGCCTGTGCGAGTATCCCATTCACAAAATGGTGCATTTTGCTCCCACGACTACGCAGGCATCGGCGAAGGAATTCGCTGGCATCTTTGTGGATATGAGAGGTTGGTCTCGGACCGCGATCCTCGCTTTACAGGTCACTTCTAGAGAGAAGTTTGCAAGCTTATTGGCACGAAGCAGTCCATGTCCACAGCCTTTCACCCACAGACGGATGGCCAAACTGAGAGAATGAATCGGGTTCTCGAGGACATGCTGAGGCACTTTGTCAATCCCAGCCAAACCGACTGAATAATTTTTTGGCTCCAGCTGAATGTGCTCTGAAAAATGCCTGTCATGCGTCCACAAAGGAGACTCCATTCTTCCTCAAATATGGTCTACATCGCCGAGCTCCACTTCAGGTGGGGAGGCTGGCACGAGTTCTTGCCGCGGTAGCCTTTACTGGGACCCTCTTGGAGGCTCAGAGACGAGCTCGGCATTTCTTGGAAATTGCCCAAAGTCGCCAGAAGGCTTATGCTGATAAACATCGGAAGGACGTGTCCTCCGATGTTGGTGCGCAAGTGCTGCTGAGCACGAAGCACTTATCCTTGCGGGCTGTGGGTACTCGCAAGTTGCTGCCCAAGTGGGTGGGACCATTTGCAGTAGTGCGCCTTATGGGCAAGGTGTCCTACGAGCTGAAGACTCCGGTACGTAATGTCTTCCATGTGTCTCAGCTGAGGGCTTCCTTTCGGAGGGTCGTGTCCAACCGCCCCCACCTCCACTACTGATCGAGGATGATCGTGAATTCGAGGGGAAGAGATCTTGTCTCACAGGGACAAGCTCCGAGGGCGTAAGACCCGTGAGTATCTGGTGAAGTGGCTCGGGTATGGGCCTGAGCACAACACGTGGGAGCCTGCGGCCACTTTGGCAAACTGTCCAGATGCTCTCAGGCAATACCTGGCCAAGGGGTAGTAATTCTCCTAGGCTTGGTCGAGGCAGCAGCCGTCGGGCATCTCAATACCTGCCGACTGTTCGCTCGTTGTTCTCGAGGACGTGAACACCAGAGTGGGGAGGTATATTATGAACCAGCCGTTTGGTTAAGCCACATGGCTCTGTTGGCATTACATAACCGGTCATTTGGGACAAGTGGCCCGCCAGGTAGCGGGGTGGCTTGCCGGACAAGTGGCCCGCCCAGAGGCGGGCCCCGCCCGTCCTAGCATACCCCTCGCCAGGATCCATCCGTTCAAGAAAGGATCTTTGGCCCGCCGCAAGGCAGGCCATGGGGAGACCCGCTCACACCCCTGGAGGGGGGGTGGCACGGGCTGTGGTTTCGCGCAAGTTGCTGCCCAAGTGAGATGGACCATGTGAATAGTACGCCTCGTGGGTAAGGTGTCCTACGAGCTGCAGACGCCGGTGCAGTGGAAGGTACATAACGTCTTCCATGTGTCTCGGCTGAGGGCCTTACCATTAGGATGGCCGTGTCCAACAGGGGGGGGTTTGTCTCTGCTTGTCAGCCGCTGGCGCCGCGAACTGAGGAGGGAGGTGCCCCCACCTCCATTAGTGATCGAGGATTATCTTGAATTTGAGGTGGAAGAGATCTTGTCTCACGGGGACAGTCTCCGAGGGCGCAAGACCCGTGAGTATCTGGTGAAGTGGCTCGGGTATGGGCCTGAGCACAATACGTGGGATCCTGCGGCCAACATGGCAAGTTGTCAAACTGCTCTCCGGAATTACCTGGCAAAGAGTGGTGATTCCACTAGGCTTGGTCGAGGCCGCATCCGTCGGGCATATTAGTACCTGTCGGCTGTTTTCTCGTTGTTCCCGAGGACGTGAACACCAGAGTGGGGAGTTATTTAACGATCCAGCCGTTTGGTTAAGCCACACGGTGCTGTTAGCGTTACATGACCGATAGCCGTTTGACGGGACAAATGGCCCGCCAGGTGGTGGGCTGGCTTACCGGGCAAGTGGCCCGCCTAGGTGCGGGCCCCGCCCGTGCTAAATTACCCCTTGCCAGGATCCACCCGTCCAAGGGAGGATCTTTGCGCAGCAAGGCAGGCCATGGGGCGACCCGCTCACACCCCAGAAGGGTGGGTGGCCCTGGGGATGCACTACGAGCCTTGGCTGGGACCCGACAGCACTTCGGACCTGTGAAGCCTGAGAGCAGCCTTGCCGCTGCTTGCCGCCGCAGCCGCCGCCGCAGCTTACCGCGGGGCTTGCTGCGGAGAGTCCGTGGCTGCGCCCCTTGGGGACAGCTGCTGGCTTGCGCCCAGGAGGTGGAGTTGCCGCCGGACGGCGGCACCACAGGGCCTGTCTTCCGCTGCGCCTATGCGCTAGTGCTTGACCGTGTAATGGGTTCGCTCCAAAACTCCTCCAGCCGAACATAACAAGGACGACTCACCCTAGCTGCGTGTGTAGGGGCGAGGTTCCTTACAGGAGGGCTCGGCCTTTCTTAGCCATTGCCCAGCAGCGGCAAGACGAGTATGCTGACCGACGTCGAAGAGATGTGTCTTTCGACGTGGGTGCTCAAGTGCTTCTGAGTACAGAGCACCTTCCCTTGCGGGCAGTGGGTACACGCGATTGTTACCCACATGGGTTGGACCCTTCCCTGTGTGTTGCCCTTATTGGTAAGGTAGCATATAAGCTAGGTACCACCGGTACAGTGTAAGACCCATTAAGTTTTCCACGTGTCCCAGCTTCGGCCCTATTGTTCATATGGCCGTGTCCAACCGCCACCACCTCCCCTCTTGATTGAGGATCAGTTGAATTATGAGGCGGAGGAAATTTTGTCACACCGGGACAGATCCCGTGGGCGTAGCTATTGGCATGAACAGCTTGCATAACGTGTTAGCTGAAGTCTAACTTCTGAAGCACTTCCTCTGACTTAACGAGATACTCACGTAGCTCCACAAGTGATCAGCAGAGTCACTAGAGGTATATCCTTGTCAAGAGCCACACCTTTACAGGTGGGGAGGCCGGAACGTGTGCCGGCCTCAGTAACTTTTACCGGCAACCTCCTGGAAGATCAGCGGAGGGCTAGGCAATACTTGGAGATTGCCTAGCAATGGCAAAAGGAGTATGCTGATCGACGTCGTCGTGATATATCCTTCGACGTGGGTGCTCAAGTGCTCTTAAGCACACGGACATCTCTCCATGCGGGCTGTAGGCACGCCTAAGTTGCTGCCAGCGTGGCTGGACCCTTTCGTGTAGTGCGCCTAGTCGGCAAGGTCGCGTATGAGCTGGATACCTCGGTACAATGGAAGTTCCACAGAGTATTCCATGTGTCCCAGCTCGAGCCATTCCATACAGACTGTCGTGTCCAACCGCCCCCATCTCCCCCTTGTCGTTGAGGATAAGGAAGAGTATGAAAGGGAGGAGATCTTGTCTCACCGCGACAATCTCCGTGTGCAATGTAAGTCCCGAGAGTATCTTGTCGAGTGGCTAGGCTATGGCCTGAACACAATACGTGGGAACCTTCGGCCAATCTAGCCAATTGTCCATACGTTCGACGTAAGTATCTTCTACAGGGGCATGTCAGCCCCTTGCGTCGTAGTATTGGACGCACTCGTTGTAGGTAATTTCGTCGGTTTGTCTCCTCTGTACCGTGTCCTTGTTCCCGAGGACGTGAACATCTAAGTGGGGAGTAACGCCCCCCTGCTTGGGAGAACCAAACGTTATCGGTAGGCAGCTTCACGCGCGGCTTCACGCGCGCCACACGCCAGTCTCGCGCTTCACGCGCCAGTCACGCGCGGCACGCGCCAGTCACGCGCGGCACGCGCCAGGACTCGTGTACCATTCGTCAGGCTCGCGCCACGCGAAACCGCACCTTGCGCATCACGCGCCAGTCGTATCCCAATTGTGCGGGTGCACTCCTCCGGAGCCCGGATCTTGGGGCTACTCGTCACACCCTCCGGGAGGGGTGGCAGGTGGAACGCTATGAGTAGTAGGCCGAAGCCAGACTCCTCAGTCAGACCAGTGACGCCCAGAGAGATGCACAGCCGTGCTTGCCTGCTGCCGCGGCCGCCGCCCCAGCCCCACTGCTGCCGTCTACTGCCCAGCCCGTCGCCGCAGCTCCTCTGCGGACATCGCCGGCTCTCCGTAAGTGCCATGATTGCGCCCATCCGGGGACAGCTACTAAACCAGACCTTCTGTAGAGTCGCCGCCTTCTGGCGGTGCCTCAGGGTCAGACTTCCGCCTGTGCTATGTGATGCACGCGTGTGCGCCGAGTGCGCTGGCATTCCACTATGTATGGGTGTAGTTCCTAAACCTCCTAGGTCTGAACTCAATAATGACATGCTGACCCCTAACTGCGTGTATAGGGATCAGGACGTCACAGAGCCGGCAACGAGCCGCGCGGGGCAGCGGTCTACTGCAGCAGGCAGCGGCAGGGCTGCGCCTCTTTCAGAGCTTCACTGAGTCCCCAGCCTCTCCGTCGGGTCTCTCTCTACTCCTTGCTCGCAGGCACTCGCGATACACCAGCGTGCTGGTCGTACATTAGCCGAGGCTAATGGCTTCCGAGGGTTGGCGCCTCAGTATAGCTTGTCAGATATGCATGTGCTCACTCGGGGATATTAGTGTCCCCCTTAGCCAGCTCATTACCCAATTAACAGGACATTTGTAAGGCTAGAATTGGCCTCCCTCTCAATTTCATGCACACCGCGCGCCTTCTCTCTTTCTGTGGTGCTTCTCCGTGCCAACCCCCTCCAGGGTGCATGGGGGTCGCCCCAAGGTTCGCTAGCGAGGAGCGTGCCTGACGAGGGAATCATGAGCTGTGTCCAGCAGGTGCCACGGCGCCGAACATGGCCAAGGCCGGGCATGGCTGAGCATGGCCGCAGCCGAACATGCCGTCGGGGGCGTTTGGGCCCATGCATGCCGCGGAGCATGTCTGGGCCGAATGTGACAGGAGCATGCGAGCCCGCCCGGACGAGTCCTGGACGTCCAGGACTCGTCACGGCACGAGTGCCAGGGCGATTTATACCGTCCGGCACGGGGCTAACGGCCAAAAGACCTGTAGGCATTAACAACACTGTTTGGCGCTCACGAACCTGGGAACGTCACAAACCTTCCCACCTAGGTGTTCACGTGATCGGGAACGAAGGACAACACAGAGTGGTTTACATGTACCAACATGTACCAAGCTGAATGAGACAGACCTCTTAGCGAGGTACACGTGGAGAGCGGTCGGACAATTGGCAAGATCGGCCGCAGGCTCCCACGTATTGTGCCCATAGCCGAGATTCTGACCATAATTAAGGAAAAAGGGCGTCGTTTTGGTGGACTCATGGAAGGCGTTATCACAGCTGTACTCCGCTGGAGCAAGATACTTATTCCAGTCACTTTGGCTGGGGTTTACAAAGTGCCTTAAAATGTCCGGCAAAACCCCTCGTTATTGTGATTCGTGTAATCGCATGTCTAGCGACCATTTGCAAGAATGCTAGTTGTCACTTAAAACATTTTGAGAATTTGTCCATTGACCCCACCCATTGACCCACTCAAATGACCCTCTCAAGCGATGGCTCACTGAGCGCTTGTCTTGCATAATCTGTCGGCGTTCTGATCAGGCAGCTATACTGCTCTTGTGATCTAATTGCGGCAACTCGATATCCTGTGCTACAATAGTCACTTTTGGGGGGGTTGGAAACTTCAGGTTCACATTACGATCGGCTTTCAGTAATTGACGTTGCTGTAATAAATAAGATTCTTCCTTACCTTCCTACTGGTCTCACAACAGACTGCCTTCCCGTCGGTCTGACAAATGCCACCAGCTTTTCCAGTCATCGCATAGTCTGTGCACGTTTGCATTTGTCTCCGACTAGACTCACCGACAACCTGGCAATTGACACCCTCGTGCATGACACTTGAATCGACATCCGCAAGTTGGTCAGTAGCAGCAGGGCAGCAAAATGATAATCTGAAGAGAGTCGTTGGGCACTTAGTCTGGACGAGGTCTGGGGAGGAGTCACTTTGCCGGTATATGCTAGGCGGCAGCAAGGCAGCACTCAGCTGCGAGGCGCCTGGGGTCAAATGTTAGGAACCGTGCATCTCCAGAGAGGGCGCGATGGCTTTTGAAAGGGCAGCCCAAATGACAGGACGAGGACGAAGAGAAATAGACTCATATTCAGGTCATCAAAGTCAGCAACTTCAGCCATCCACCGTCCACTCCAGTTTCGCAGCATTGCTCGTGCACAGCGGCAACTGTCGTCACCCCACTAGCGCGCGTGGGGCCTCTGCAGGCCGCCTCCCACGTCCTCGACGCCCTGCGCATCCTCAATAGCAACCCAAGGTGACTCCTTGCTGCTGACGACGTCGACCTTGCTGTCAATGGCCTGCTCTCCCCTACCCGCAACGTTTAACTTGCTGAGGGTACCTTCTTCTACGCAGTGTTTGGTGCACCCCCTGCAGCCTTGCTCCACACCCCCCCGCCCCTGCCTTCAACTATCCCCTATCTCACAAATAATGCCTCACACAATGTGCTGTTCCTGACCGGGTGCCCCTGTATCCTTGGCATCGCAAGCTGGCCTGATGCTCAGGATCATATCTGCCTGGCAGGCCACCTCATCGCTCAGTCGGGCTGTTTCAACGCTGCAGACAACGCAGGCTGCAACGCAGGGCACTGATGCGCAGTCAGCTTCTCCATGGGTAGCTCTGGCTGTAGTGCTATAACATTGGCATTATGTGTTGCCATCGATCCTGTTGATTTTGAGCTCTGCCATATCAAATTCGTTTAAGCTCTGCCATATCAAATTCGTTTAAAGTCGAAGCGCACAGAAGGTCGCTGCAGCTTTTTCCTGAAAGCCGCAGCCGCCACTGTCACGCCGCAAGGAATCACCTTGTGAAGCTGCTGCCGCCGCTGCCATTGTCGCCAGCACTTCCTCACTACACGACCCCCGTCCTGTCGCGCTTGCAGCGCACGCTGCTGAACCGGCGGGCATCGGTAATACGGCCTTGTAAGTTCAAGGGGTCCAGCCCCTCCAGCTCCTGAAACCCTGGACCCGGCGGCACGCCCTAGTGCCGCCACCCTGGATATCACGGGCCGGTGCCAAACCCCGACGGTGGTAATCCAACCGCTATACTATCCGCTTGGACTACCGGACACCCTAGCTCAGGGGTAACCCCTGAGCCCCTCACCGGCCGCGTCGAGCCGCTTGGCGGGGCGTACCCCGCCAGCGTGCCGTTGTGTGGGGGCCTCATAGGGCGCACATGCAGGTGGTACACCGCAGCTCCATACACAGGTCTAGAACCTAGATTTGATCACACGAGCTAGCAAGAGGCAAGAGTCTCGTAGACCTTTCTCAGCACTCCCACTCTAGCAAGTATAGTTCAAACAATACAGCAAGCCAAAGTGCTCGACACCTTTCTGATGCTTTAAGCTTGCCACTCCCTCGGTCAAAGTATATGCAGCCATATCATCGGGAGATACGGTATTTGAAGTGTACCAGCCTCCAAGAGCTCACGCACGAAGTGCCACTGGTTGTCGATGTGCTTGCTCCGACTATGATGAAGAGGGCTCTGCGTTAATGCCAAGCTTCTCTGTGTCGCTGTAGAAGAGAGATGGAGCACGATCTGTGGAAAGCTCACCTCCTCAAGCCACCTCCTCAAGAAGCCTCCTCAAACAGATCGCCTCCTTGCTTGCCTGCGTCGCAGCCGTATACTTTGCCTCCTTTGTAGACAGCGCAACCGCCCTTTATATCTTGCTACTCCTCTTGGAACTCCTTGAGACTGCTGCTCCTCCCAGCACGAAGACGTAGCCTGAGGTAGACCTTCGAGTTACCAGGTCTCCCACCCAGTCTGCGTAGTCACGAAGGTTTGAGAGCAGCTCAACACTTCCTTCTGCTGGGCCCCCATCATGTTCAGACGCATTCAGAGCGAGCAAGTCGACACGAGACGACCTGGGTGGGCCCCTATCCTGTGGAAAAATGGGCCCAGGTTCCATTCGGAGCAGATAAAGCAGCCAGAGCAGATGGCATGGAGCGAGACGACCTGGCAGGGCCCTTCTCCTTTGGGAGGGAGTTTGGAGCCCGCCATTCGTTCAGTCGCTGGAGGGTGTTGCAGCAGTTCAATTCATCCACTGAATGCAAGCCACGTATTCGTATTCGTTGTCCTAGCCAAGTATCTTAAGATCCGTTTCACCGCTTGCCAATGAGCCAACCCAGGCCACGGCATGAACTGGCTCACTGCTCCCGCTTATGTCGCAAGATCTGGCCTGGTTCCTGTTGTAAGATACATGAGACTCTCTAATGCTTGCTGGAATGGAACCCAGCCATGGCCTCCTCCTCCTACTCCACTGTTTTGTGGCTCTTGCTCTTTTCATTAGGCCTGCTTGGGCTCCATACCGGATGTGACTGGCTTGCACGTCCCCATCCGAGAATGGTGCAGCACCTGCTCAGCAGACTTGACTTGTCCCAGCCTAATGGTCTTCTGCTCTTGGTCCCTTACCACGTGCATGCCTGCGACAGGACACCTGAGAGGTCGGACATGCTCATCTTGCTACTCAGCAAGCTCTTTACCTTCTCTACACTCTCCAGGCTGAGACTAAGTATGATCAGGTCGTCAACATACAAAGCCAACAGCATCACAGGCTGTGCTGTTTTGCAGCACATACACGCTGGTGTCGCTGGCACATCAGACAAAGCCTGCCTCCTTGAGCACATCATTCATGATTACTCCACATCGGGGGACCTTGTTGCAACCCGTTCAGCTACTTCTTCAAACCGCAGACCTTGCCTGGCTGCTGCAGGTCTCGGGCTGCGTCATGTAGATCTCCTCATCCAACTTTTCCATCCATTACGCCGTCTTCACGTCCATTTTATGTACTTCAAAATTTGTAGGTGCAGCCAAGCCCAAAAGCCCAATAGCACTTGGGTGGAAGTGTACTTCGCAAACAGTGCAATAGTCTCGTCTTAGGCCCTCGACCTGTGAAAACCCCTTCACCACCAGCCTGGCCTTGTGTCTCACAACCTTCCCATCCATACCTTGCTTTTGCCTTAGCACCCACTTGCAGCCAATGGCCTTCCCAGTGGCAGGTCAACCGGTTCCAACGTTCCATTTTCTTCGATGGAAAGAACTCCTTCAGCAGCAGCCAGCTCCCACTGCGCTGCATCCTCCCTCTGCCTTGCCTGCGCCATGCTCATGGGTTCTTAAAACGTAGCTAGAAAGCCAACAGAGCGTGCAGGACGTGGCATCCGCATACTTCTTCTAAGCATCTGCTGTGGCTGGACTGCTTCCTCTCCAGCCTGCTGGTGCTGCACTTCCTCCTCCTCCTCCTCCTCCTCCTCGACTTTCTGTGGCAGTACAAGTGGCTGCTCTCGCCCATCAACATTTTCCGAGTCTTTATCTCCACAATAGACAAGCTCTTCTGAGTCAAGCACTGCAGGCCTCAGCTCCCACTGCAACATGGTCCTCTCCTCTGCTCTGTTTCTACTCCAACTTTCATCAAAGATGACATCGCTGCTAGACACTGGGCTTGCTTGCAGGGTCCAACAACCTGTACCCCTGTACCTGAAGGAAGGCCATTGGCTGCAAGTGGGTGTTCAGGCAAAAGCGAGGTGCGGACAGGGAGGTTGTGAGATACAAGGCCAGGCAAAGGGTGGCCTAAGGGATCCTCACTGGTCAAGGGCATAGACAACGACGAGACCTTTGTACCCATTGGCGAAGTAAACTTCCATTCGAGGGCTACTGAGCTTGGCTGCAGTTACGGATTTTGACGTACATCAATGAACGTGAAGATGGCGGTTCTAAGTGGAGACCTGAAGGAGGAGGAGATCTACATGATGCAGCCCGAGGGTTTCATTGGCCTGCAGCAGCCAAGCAAGGTCTGCCGTGTGAAGAAGTTGCTGTACTAATTGAAACAAGCTCCCTGGATGTGGAACCACAAAAAACAACGGTGTGCTCAAGGAGTCAAGGTTTGTCCAATGCGCCAGCGACACCACCGAATATGTGCTGAAGAGGTCAGCACAGCCATTGGTGCTGTTGGCCTTGTATGTTGACGACCTGATCGTAGCGAGTTCCAGCCTGGAGAGTGTGAGATAAGTTGGAGAGCTTGGTGAGTAGCAAGTTCAGGTTGTCCAAAATTGGAGAGGTGTCCAACCTCCTAAGCATGCAGTTTGTGAGGGACAGAGAGCGGAAGACCATCAGGCTGGTCAGGTTTGCTGAGCAGGTGCTGCAACGTTTTGGGATGGGGACATGCAGGCCAGTGCTAAATCCTATGGAGCCCAACAGGCCTTATCAAAGAAGCAAGAGCCACATGAATTGAGGAGGAGGAGGAGACGGCAGGGGTTTTAAACCAGCAAGCAGTGGATAGTCTCATGTATATCATGACAGGAACCAGGCCGAATCTTGCAGCAGCAGTGGGAACAGTGAGCCAAATCATGCAGCGGTCTGGGTCGGCTCATTGGCAAGCCGTTAAATGGATCGTCAGATACCTGCCTGGGACAATGAGTACGTTGCTCGCGATCGGCGGAGAGAGGGAACTGCTGCAACACTCCCCAGCGACTAAGAGACTGCGGGCCCAAAATTGATCCCCCAAAGGATAAGTCCGTCCCAGGTCGTCTCGTTCTGTACCACCTGCTCTGGCTGCTTCATCTGCTTCGAATGGAAACTGGGTCCCAATCCTTTCACAGGATAGGGGTCGTTTCGTTCCAACTTGCTTGCTCTGAATGCATCTAAACATGATTGGGGGCCAGCAGAAGGAAATGTCCGGCTGCTTTCAACGCTCTATGATTACGTTGACGCAGACTGGGTGGAGACATGGTGATTCGAAGGTCTACCTCAGGCTATGCCTTCATGCTGGGAGGAGCAGTAGTCTTGTGTAGTAGCAAGAGACAAAGATCGGTTGCGCTGTCTACAATGGAGGCAGAGTACATGGCTGCGACGCAGGCAAGCGAGGAGGCATTTTGATCGAGGGGGCTGCTCGAGGAGGAGGGCTTCCCACAACGTGCTCCATCTCTTGTCTACAGCGACGACCAAGGAAGCCTGGCATTACTGCAGAACCCTGTTATTCGTAGTCGGAGCAAGCACATTAACTTCCAGTGGCCCTTTGTGCGTGAGCTCTTGGAGCCTGGAAAGATATATACTTCAAATACTGATCTACCAATCACATGGCTGCTGATACTTTGACCACGGGAGTAGCAAGGTCAAAGCATCAGAAATGTGTGAAGCAAATGGGCTTGTTGTCTTGTCAGAATCTTACTTGCAAGAGTGGGAGTGCCGAGAGAGGTCTACAAGACTCTTGCCTCTTACTAGCTCGTATAATCTAGGTTCTAGAACTGTGGTGGAGTTGCGCAGTACTACCTCCATGAGCGCCTCATGAGGCCCACACACAGCAGCGCGTCGGTGGGGTACCGAGGGGCTCAGGGGTAAACCCTGAGCTAGGGAGTCCAGTGATCCCAGTGGTTGTATGTCGACTGGATCTCCACATTAGGGTTTGGCGTTGGGGTTTGGCGCCGACCCGTGAGATCCAGGGTGGCGGCGCTAATGGAGCGCCGCTGGGTCCAGGGTCTCAGGGGCTAGAGGGGCTGGACTCCCCTGCACTTAATTGGGCGTGCGCCACCGATTCCGCCGGTCCAGCAGAGCGCACTGCAAGCGCGACAAGGCGGGGGTCGCGTAGTGAGGCTGCCGGCGACAGCGGCAGCGGCGGCAGCGGCTCCACGAATGAGCCGCAGCAGATCCCCCGCGTGGCGTGACAGTGGCGGCTGCGGCTTCTAGGCGAAAGTTGCAGCAACTCCCTGTGCGCTTCAACGTCTATCTGATTTGGTTATGGCGAAGCTCAAATCTCAACAGTCGTCAACAGACCCAAGTTCCTGGCAGCATCCACTGCTGTCCTCAAGTACAAAGACAGATGGTGTTGATAACCATCATCAGGCGTCAACGAGGCGGCTCGCGACCGAGGCAGGATCCGCGTCACTAGCGGCAGCTTGCAGGCCCTGGGCTTGTACGTGCACATGGACGGGGTCGCGAAGGACTGAGCGCACGAGCTCCTGGACGCCGTCGAACGGAGCGGCGTAGAAGAGGGCCGTGAGGCGCTGCCGAGGCAGGCGCGCGAGGACGTCGGCGAGGCAGGGGAGGAAGCCGGCGGCCAGCATGCGGTCCGCCTCGTCCAGAACCAGCACCGCCGCGCGCCCGAGGTCCAGCGACGGGCAGCGAGCAAGGACGTCGGCCAGGCGGCCGGGCGTGGCCACCAGCACCCGCACGTCGCCGCGCGCCAGCCGCGCGGCGCTGGCGGCCACGTCGGTGCCGCCCACCGCTAGCGCGGCCGCGAAGGCGCCGCCGTCCAGCGCGGCCACCAGGGGCTCGGCCACGGCCAGGATCTGGGCGGCCAGCTCGCGCGTGGGCGAGACGACGAGGGCGCCGAGCTGGTGGGGCCGTAGCGGCGGCGCGGCGCGCAGGATGTGGAGGAGTGGGAGGAGGAAGGCGAGCGTCTTGCCGGAGCCGGTGGTGGCGCACACCGCCACGTCCTTGTGCGAGCAGAAGAGCGGGATGGCGGCCGCCTGCACCGGCGTGCACCGCGCCACGCCCTGCGCCG
>WELB01000233.1:180950-203593 GCA_009602725.1 Spirogloea muscicola
GCCGCAGGCGCCGGGCGCGGCGCGTGGATGATCGAGGTGCGCAGCGCGGCGAGCGGCGCCCCCCTGGCGCGCCTGCGCGCCCCGCAGGCCGCCGCCGATGTCCTCGACGCCCTGCGCCTCCTCACTGGCGCCCCAGGCTGCCTCCTCGTCGACGCCCACCCCGCCGGCCCGCTCCTCCTCACCCGCGCCGACCACCTCGCCAGCGGCACCTTCCTCTACGCCGTCCTCGGTGAGACGACCATTCGACTCCTGCACCAGATGGGCCAGGAGTGACTTGAGACGAGACCTTACCATCACCACAGTGGCAATGTCGTCCCCTGGCGGCCTTGCTCCACAGTCCCGTCTCTTCCCGACGGCGCCTCGCTTGGCAGGTTCTGCAGGGCCGTTCGCCCCTGCGAGCTCGGCATTACTAGCTGCCCATAAGCCCGGCGCCAAAGACCACCTAGCCATACCTCGCATGTTCTGCGAGGCCGTCAGTCCCTGCATGCTTGGCATCGCTAGCTGCCCAATAGCCCGGCCCTGTTACCCACCTAGCCATACCTCGCACCACGTGTTCTGCAAGGCCGTTTTCCTCTGCGTGCTCGGCATCGCTAGCTGCCCTGAAGCCCGGAGCTAACACCCACCTAGCCATACCTCGCACAGCAAGTTGTGCAAGGCCGTTAGTTCCTGCGTGCTCGGCACCGCTGGCTGCCCATGAGCCTGGCGCTTAGACTCACCTGGCCATAGGCAGGCCGCCTCCTCGCTTCAGTCGAGGATCTCGCCCCCGGACTGAGCAGCTGCAGATAGTGCAGGCTGTGCTGCAGGCCGGCTGCTGCCTGGGCATGGAAAAGGCACCTTATGGAAGCTATTAGAAGGCTCAATTCAGGCAGCAACTGTGGGCGTGCGAGCCAAGTCGTCGTCAAACATCCGCTTGACACAGGCACCTGCCTCTTGCCTGCCTTGCAGAGGGCAGTAAGCCGGTGGAGGCGGCGCCAGGAGTGGCCTCCAGGGGTCTGGCTGCTGTGCTCGCGCTGCTGTGGTACGGCCTCCTCTCCCAGCTGTGCGTTGTAGTCTTTGTGATTCCCGCCTGTGGCCGGAAGGTCAAGTGCCTTTTCGATTGGTACAGGACCTTCATCGGCTACATTGACGGTCCCTTCAAGGTCATCACCTTTGAGAAGGCTATAGTTGCCGCCTGGTCACAGCCTGCGAGCTGGCTCTGGTTTTTGAGAGGGCGTAGATACTGCAGCACGACTGAGCCGGTGAAGAGTGCCGGCGTAACGACGCCATCGAGACAGGAAGGATCTCATGCGAGCAGCAAGAGCACCAAAGGCTTGGGCTCTCGCAAGAAGCAAGCATGAACACTCATGAAGCATCAATCAACCCGACCTTGCAGTAATCCATGCACCTGAATGACATTGCTGATAAGACTAAGTGAAAGGTGCAGGGCACACATGTGCGTTAGTGGTTTTAGATTCTGTCAATCTGTCAGAAAGCTGTCAAAAACTAGAAAGTCAGAGAGTCCCCCTCAACAAAGCGTACAGGCACCACAGGAATGTGGTGCCACCATTCCCGAACTCGACGAAACATCCTGTCTGCTTGACTCCTTCTCAACTCCAACCTCCTTGTGAAGAACTCGAGAGTTGCGAACAGCACCACTATGCGCACTGGAAGCACGGCTAGACTTACGGCCAAGACAACGTGCGCAGCTACCAGCTCGTCTGTTGCCTGAAACCAGCAAGCAAACAGATCACGGGTAGCAATAGCAGTTGCAATTGCACTCAATTTGATGAAGGCATGTTGCATGAAAACATGTTGAGGCACGCAGTTGCAGCTCTAGAGATGCTGTCAAGGAACCAGGAAATATTGACATGAATGCACCTAAATATATAACAAGCATCTGGATTTATGGGATTAGGGCACCTAACTGCAATATACCTGTGGAAGCTCAGACAAAAGCAAAGCTCGTGCTTTCAGTAGCGCGATATTAGCTGCCTGTATAGTGGCCTCCACTTGAGCAAGTGCCCCCTGGAGAACCACCACCTGCTCCACAGCGCTCTTTGTGGGAGGCACAGCAACCACGACCTCATTTCGCCGTTCCAATGGCCTTGAGAGGATGCAAGCCACCCAAGCCATGCATAAGAGACAACGAGGTGGTTTGCACACAATACCCAGAGATCACAACACAAACTACTGACAAGCTCGGATTGGGTGCTTTGATCCGCGTCACCTCTCCCCTGAGCTGGATGACACAATCCTTGTAGTCATCCTGATATTGGCTATGCCAGCGGAATATTACTAAGTCTAGCTGCTTTTCACGGCAAGGTGGCCCTAAGCTTCACTAGCTGCATATCAAGACAAGGTTCCTTGAGGCTAAGCAGCCAACCGAGTAAAATGGCATACCGTCGATCCCACTTGCGGATGTAGCGTAGCCACAGGATGAGGCCAGCATTTACCAGGAGTAGAATGGGAATTACGTATCCAAGCCAGTCCCTGGTAGAGTAGCCAATGCAACGGGTGATGAGGAGGCCTACCTCAGGATGTCACAAGACTTCTCGCAGTTTTGCGATCAAGTTCTATAGAAGCAAGTGTCATGCGACTGCTTCTTTGTGCTACCATTACTGCATCACTAAACCCCACCTGTAGATAATGTACAGAGTTATTGCCAAGAAAGCTATTGTTTTTGAGGGCTCCTCCCACGCAGCCAGCGATTGAAGCAAAGTGGCCGTTGCAACCAGAGGTATGCACAACTCCTGCCACAACGGCAATACCAAAGCTGTCCTGAGTTCTGATATATGCACCTTTGACAACAATGCTAGTCACAAGTGCTTGCCAACATTGCTGCCGGAAGCAGGAGACTGGGGCAGCGATCTACTCTATACTTTAACAATGCTCTCTGTGGAGAAGGTTTAAATCTACGTCCTCACCTTCATGAGGGCAAGATTGGTACCAATCCCGTCAACCTTAACCTCGTCCACCGTCGCGCGTGCTTTCTCAACCTTCTTGCTCTTATCGCGGCTTGCTTGCACAGCTCTCTCCAGCGCTGTCAGCTCCCCCACCAAGACCTCCCCTACGGGCATCCTGAGCTCCTTACCACCTGCGCCGCCACCCGCGCTCGTTCCCGCCCTGGGAGAGCTTGACGCCCCCGGCAGCAGCTGCGCAACAGCTGCCGCTGCTGCAGCTGCTGTGCTCCTCATGGAGGGCACGTCTCTGTGCGCCGAAGGCACATCGGCTGCACTACCATTGTCAAAGCTTCGTCTGGAGGTGCCATGCTCCACCGCCACACCACCCTCTCTGACGTGCGTATTCAGGCTTGCCTCGCCCTTGAGCAGCCGCTCGGCCAGGGCCGACAATACTAGGTCACCACCAGGCAGGTCGTCTGCTGTGACAAAGGTGAGCAGTGCCTCGGGCTTTGGTGGCAGGGCCCGGTGCAGCGTCCAGATGGCTTTGAGCCTCGCAATGCCTAACACTGCCTTGGCCAGGGCTCGGGACTTGGCCGCGGGTTGCAGCTCCAGAAAATGGCCGCGGATGAAGGCGTGCACGGCCACAACCTCCCTGATGAGCACCAGCCAGTAGTCGCGCCTCATGTGACCCGTCAGCTCAGGAAACTCAAGGACCACCGGCTCCACCCTGCACAATCAACGATGGGAAGGTGCTCCACGGGTGAATCGAACCATAGGGCACTCACAAACACTGGCAGTGATTGAAAGTGGAAAGCAGTACCACACTTGGCAATACTGCAGCAGATTGTCACTCTTGACAAAAGCCACAATGTTCAAGAATATGCTGAGGATCACGCTTGACAAAAGCCACAATGTTCAAGAATATGCTGAGGATCACAAGAGGGTCGAGTACGTACTGTGCGTTGGATTTGTACATGACCGCCTTGTCAAAGAGACGGGCACCCCAGGGCCCTGTTAGATCCGGCTTCACCACATGCTTTGCGTCAGCCGACAGGTCAAATTTCCGTGCGGAATCATATGAGACAACCCCGCTTGCCTCAAAGTAGAGGGCATGATCGGTGAGCGTCAGCCTCCCTGCCAGCACCACCTCCAATAGTAGACGTCAGTGCACACTTGCAGTTTTACATGCTGTCACACATAGCATAGGACAGGCCTGTAGAAGACACCAAAAAGAAGTGTGTGCACCGCATGCCAGTCATCTGGGTGGCACTATCTCGCCATTTGGACAACAATCACACAAAGAGAAAGTGGCTACAAAGTCCAGGTTATGAGCTACAGAAAGACAGTCGCTGTGCCAGGCAGCAGGGAGACAAAGTTCACCAGGCCAAGCCGTAACACCAATGTGCTGAAGCACCGGCTGTGTGGCCGTCCCATCCGTCTCTATGACCACCTCTCCCCCCTTTCTCAAGCTCAAGGCATGCCCCAAAGCTGGCGTTGTCTGACCCTTGATGTGCTTGACAGACCTGCACACAAAATGTCAAGCACTGTCATGAATTCCACGTCAACACTCCAGGAGGGTCTCAATGGATCACAGGCAAGGACCTCCGAGACTCACTTGTCCAGCTCCAAGAGGTATTTGTTGTAGGTCACAAAAGGTAGCCGTCCCCCGAGGGTCTCAGTAAGAATCTCAAACTGGTTGTGCACGGTCACGCTGTCGGCAGCCACGGGTATTGCTGGAGCAATACGGGCAAAGGCCTCTACACCGACCGTGCTCTCCACGTTCACCTACATATCGTTGGATTGATATCATCAGACATGTAAGAAGAGCAACGAGGCTGGGTCCATCCCTCTGGTTGGGCCATCACATTCTCAGTGTGAGCTGCTCACTATGCCATGACGGACTCAGGCTGCAAACCTGATGACACAGCTATGCCATGAGCGACTAACTACAATTGCAGCAGGAGCTTGTAGTGACAACATATAATTGTGAACAGACAACCAAGAGCTCACTGTGAAGGAGCAAGAATGCACCATGTCCCTGGGCCCTGGTGCTCTGACTTGCAGCACTATCTATTGCCAACAAGTACTACTGAATGTGAGCATACAGGGTGTGTGCAGAGGGGCTGGCAGGCGCGGAGACGGACGGCCTCCCACTACTGTGAGCAGCATTCCAAATGCCTGATGCGTATTGCAGCATAGCTGGTTGCACTGTGCTATGGGAACCACATAGTAATAGCGTGCGACAAACGATGGCAGGAGGGGAGCTTCTGTTATTTAGCGCACCTGAGCAGAGGGCTGGCTGGCCGCGCCGGGGGCCTCCCAGGCGAGCATGCAATCGAACGTCCAGCGGCGGAACTCGCGGTCCTTGAGGTGGTCAGAGACCTGCGTGGCAACTGCCAGGGCCCTGAAGCAGCAGTACTCCAGCAGGTTCCGCGCATACCGCGAGTCGTGCTTGGCGGCCTGCGGGGCCTCTGCCTCGAAGTGTACCCGGAGTTCTTCGGGGCTCAGTATCAGCACCCTGGACACATCACGACCTCAACCGTCCCACAGATTGTATGAGGGCTAGCAGTCGTAGCGCAACAACTGAGGTCTTTGATGGCTAGCCTTCGGCATGGCTAATATGTTAAAGAGGAGTGCTCAACGCTCGGGTGCTGCCATTGCAGGACCTAACGCTTTGGAAGCTCAGCAATGCAGGTTCTCTGCTGCTGCTATGGCGGCGGTGATGTCTCCAGGCAATCGCTTCGCGCACATGTCATCGAATGGTCGATGCGTGCAAGCAGTTCCAAATAGGGGAGGCGTACAACAGGTGGGGAGTAGGCGCGAAAGAATTCCGAGCTCCTTCTGCTGGACGGATGGCAGCGTGCAATGACCGAGAGCGCCACTGCTGGCAGAGGCACGCACCGTGCGCACTGGCCGACAACGACGTTGGCCAGCGAAGAGAGCTCCCGCAGCCACTTGCCGCCGCCGGCGGCGACGGAGGCGGCGGCGGCGGCGGCGGCGAGCCGCGGCGAGGTGGAGGGCGAGGGGTCGTCGCCCCCGGCGGCGGCGGCCACGTCCATGCCCGGCAGCAGGCCCTTGAGGCTGGCGTGGCGGCCCAGCTGCTGTAGCATGCTCCGCGGGCTGCTCGACGTCATGACGTCCATGGCGGCGAGCGAGCTAGCTCGTCACAGCCGTCGCCCCCTCGATAAGAGCTGCTTCTTGCTTGCTGAAAGGGCCAGGGCTCGAAGCGGCCGGTGCGCGGGGCTTGCTCGACGAGCGAAAGAAGGAACGCGGCTCGCGGCGCGCCGTCAAATCACGTCGCAGCGGCGGCGGCGCCAGGCGCAGCCGCGGCGCATCAGGCCTGGCGGCGGCGGCCGCCGCAGCTCCGCTCAGAAGGCAGCGAGACGGCGGCGTGAACGTGGAGCGGCCCTTCGCCGCGGCCGCCGCCGNAATTCCCACCCTCCTTCCTCAAAGCTGCCGCCGCCGCCTTCGCCGCCGCCGCCGCCGCGGCCGACGCCGCCGCGGCCGCGTCGCACTCCGCCAGCTGCGACGCGAGGGGGAAGAAGATAAGAAATGCGACTGCTGCTATGGAAAAGCGCGGCTGCGTAGGCCAGCCAGAGGTGCACACAGAGGGTGTTCATGACGATCTTAATGCGGTCGCCGATTACTAAGACTTATATCGACCGAGCCACCGGCCGTGCAGACAGGGCGCTCTTATTAGTATAATTAGTGTCAGCGGTGGGAAGTCAGATGTTGATGGGAAGTCTACGCTGGAGGACAGCGCAGAGCGGGGCAACGCGCTGTCAGATGTAGATCCTTGCTGTGCCGGCAGTTGGAATGTGAAGCACCAGTGGTCTAGTGGTAGAATAGTACCCTGCCACGGTACAGACCCGAGTTCGATTCTCGGCTGGTGCAAAGAGACTGTGGCCGACTCTGGCCTTTCTTTTCACACTTGATCACTTTACCCCAGTATGACCTGTATCGTTTTTGAGACGTGGTTGTCAGGAATTTGGCGCAACTCAGGTAAGTATCGGCCCAATGCACAGCCCAATGTCAGCGACGCCTTGGACACAGGGCAGCTGCTGATTGTTAGAGCAACTACATCGACACCGGCAGACATAGAAAGCCAAGATAATTTGTTGGGGAAAATGCAATAGTCATCGACCACAAACACCTGAAATATGCGATAACCCATTCTATGAACTAAAAAGCACAGACATCAGAAATTGGCGAGTATCAGATGTTTGCATTACTGATTGGTACCATTTGATTTTCCAATCTTCAACTTCTCTGGCCTTCAATTCAATATCAGTGGGTAAGGATGGCTGCTCAGTATAGCGCAGTCAGCAGCCGCAAGTCGGACAGCGTAGCAGCCGGAGAAGGCTGTTCGTTGGGGGCGATGGCTGTGAAAGTAAAAGAAAGCGGGGCAAAAGCTATTTCGGGAAAATGAAGTGAGGTCTTCCCGAGGCCGCTGGGCCTGTAAATGCCAGCGCAGAACGATTGAACAAGGTCCAAATGGCTGAAACGCGCCAAATTTAGACAGCTTACAAGATACTACTAGCGAATGGGACCTTAGTAACCCCGATTCAGCAGCTGTCATTCGGAGTACCTTGCAGCTGGGAAAGAGGCAACCCGACGAGATCCAGAAGTAGCAGCCAAAGCGCGGTCAAACCGCAAGTTCACTGCGCGACGCTGGGACCGTTGGAAAGGAGACTCTTCCAGTAGCGATGCTGGGCGATGGCTGTGATTGGCCAGCCCAGAAAAGCAGAACAAAATCACGAAGGGGCCAGAAAGCACTAACGCACACAGCGACTTAAGTGGCCACTGGGTGCTCAAATTTCTCTGTTGAGCAATCGCAGATCGGAGATAAGTCTTGGGTGGTGGGCTCCTTGTCTATAGCCTCTTCAGGCCCCGCAGTCGCTGCTTAGCTCGTAGTTTGGTCCCTTCGAACCTTGTCAATTCTTTTCGGGCTGGCTTCTCACAGCCCTTGCCCCCATTGGGAGAGCCACTTCTTCCTGTCTATAGCCAGAGGTTGCAGCCAATGTTGGAAGCAACTGGATAGCCGCATGTGTAATACCTGGACAAGCGACCCTTTGAGCTGCGCGGCTCACCTTGCTGTGCCTGCCGACGACTGATGGCCCGCCGTGCAAGCAGCTGCAGATTGTCCAGCCACCGACTGTCCGATTGCCGCGTGCACGCCAGCACCACAAACTCGTCGCCGGTGGGTGATCCGCGTGTTTGCGCTCTTTCCTGCTGGCACTTGCCAACCGCGTGCCCTGCTTCCGTCGCCCATTTGACGGGGTTGTGTAATGAGTCGACCGGAGTCTGTGGGACCCCAGACGAGCAAGCGCGGCCAGATTAACTGGTGGCTGGGAGAGGCCAGCCCAAAAGAATGGACAAGGTCTGAAGGAGTCGGAGTGCTAAGGACTGAGACAGCAGTAAGCGAACTCTCAGTAACCTCTCGTCAGCAGATGCAAGTCTGAGTAGCTAGCAGGCGGAAAGACGTCGCCCTGACGGAAGCCGGAGGCCGCCGCCAGAGCGCGGCCTGCGCGCAAGTGGACCGACCCCAGACGCGGTTAGCCATTCCTTTGGGCTGGCCTCTCCCAGCCACCAGTTAATCTGGCCGCGCTTGCTTCTTTGGTCTGGCCTCTCCCAGCCACCACCAGTTAATCTGGCCGCGCTTGCTTCTCGATAGCGACCAGGTCAGCGCGGGGTGTATGGAGACGAGGCGACCGTCAGCCCCCGGCTGGATGGGCATGGCAGTGGCGTTTTCCGTTGCCACGTCCACCGCCAGCGCCACAAACCCATCATCGGCAGGGTGGAAAAGCTCACCATCGACAACGGCACCGACGGCGGCCGTCTGGATGGCTACCGCCGTACGGCGACAAGCGTGCAGCCAACTGTCGGTGCCCAAGATCGTCGAGCAATCGATGGGGCTCCTCTGCGGCGAGGGCTCTGGTAAGGCAATGGGCAGAACTCAGGGAGGCGGGGCTGCCAGATGCGGCTCGACCGCCGCACCCCGTCCTTAGCTTCGAGTGGGCCCCCCCCCGCCGGGGGGGGTCTGGGTTCGGTTCCCGCCCAGGCGGCGGCGGCGCTTTCCAGGCCACTGCCCGGGCCCCCGCGTCACCATGGCCACGGCCGCGCGCCGCCTGATGGCGGCCTGCCTGGCCGCCGCCCTGATGGCCGTCGCTGCCTGCGGCCGAGCCGTGGCGGCGGGCGCGCGCCTCAACCACATTCAGACCGTCGGCGTGCACAACTCGTACCACGTCCAGGTAACAGCCCTGACGGCCGCGGCGACGGCGCTCGCACGGATATGCCCCTCCCGCGGCTGCGGCGACTTGCCAGAAGCACTTCGGCGCTGGATTCGAGCGCTGCGCCCTGCGCAGCTGGGAGGCCTCTTCCTGACAGCTGCTGGCTGCTGCAATCTTACGCTCGGAGTGAGCTTTGAAGTGATGTTGCTTGGCTGCAGCCCCGGAGGGAGCTGCTGTCTCTCTACGAGCGGTACCTCCCGCAGTCCTCGGCGTGGCAGGTGCGCACAGCCTCTTGCCCGGCCACCAGTCATGTTGCCACTGCCAGCGACGATAGGAGCCTTGTGTAAGAGGTAGCCCGTGAAAGGAAAGGCGGTTGCCCGAGCAAGTTGGGGCTGTGAAAGCTGAAGAAGTCTGGGCTTTAAGTGACATTCTCTTCAGTGCTTCCACTGCATTGGAAGCGGTCGCGACTACATGTACTTGCCTAGTCGCACATCATTCCGCCAGAGGAAGCAGTCAAATGTTCACTGTGAGGAAGCAGGAAGAAGCAGAAATGCTCTCATGTTAGCGATTATCCTTCAGCACTGGGACGCTGATTCATGTGATGACTTCTCATCTGCAGTACACTCACAAGACCATCCCGCTTCTGCTGGCGGGTGGTGTCCGCAACTTTGAACTCGACGTAAGTGCTCACAGAAGTACCCAGTATTGTTCAATCCACGCCAAGTTTGAGCTTGACCTGTAGGTTATGGCAGTACAAGCGGCTGGCGTCGTTGCTCATGGACACCAGTTTAACTAGCACCTCCGTGTGGACTTCATAGCAGGGGCTGTACTCCTCAGCCTGCTGCACACAGTTTATGGGCCTGCTCTGGTTTGCTGCATAAGCGTCCCAAATTCATTCCCTCTCCCGTTCTCTGACTATTAAGCTTGTTACCACCTCGTGTGGTAGGTCTATTATGATCCCAAGGGAGGCCTCTACTCCAATCGAGCAGCCCTTCGGCTTATTGGTCAAACGTCGCGCTCCATTTCTCCATCTCTCCGCAGACCTGGCTTCAAGGTATAAGAACTTGTTCAAGCCCCTTCGCCGTGCTCTTGTCATAGCATGAAATGGGTTTCAGCTTTTCTCAATGCCCTGTCTGTTGGCCTGCATGTGCTGCTACTGAAGCTTCTTGGTTGGCCCCTGATGAGTATCACGCTGTCAAATATATCAAAGGTCATGCATATTGAAGACACTGACTATGGGACAACTTGCCTTACTTTCAAGCAGTGCCTAGGCTTATTGAGGTAAACTTACAGAAGTGGGATGGAGTTCTTTGTTTCAAACTCTGCTCTCCTTGTCATTTGCAATTCGGCAACGCCCTGTTGCTTGTCTTGGATTTGCGCAACTACGACTGCTCCTACTGCAGCCTTTGCATTACTATCACGTCCTCTGTGACAGGAAGTGGTCCGTCGTGAATCAAGGCCACCTTCCCATCTCGGTCAAGATTGAGCCAAAGTTTCAAGTGAGAAATCCCGATTGAGCACACCATCACCCTCCTGAAGTTGAATGCAGACCAGTCGACTTTGCCTGGATATGGAATGGGTGCCTTGGAACTGCTGTACGTTCACTAACATCCTAGACGCTAGACCATTGCTCCACCTGGTGCAGACCCTAGAGGAATTGGGAGGCCCACAAATGGGGCCTCTGGTGGCTTCATTACTCCCCGATGCTGCCACGCCCTTCAACATTACTGCTAAGGTTTCTCTGCACACCCTTACCACTGTTTGGTGTACAAGCTGAAAGAGTCATGAGTAGGTGTCTGTATCCCCACCTAGCCTGATTTGTGAAGCAGAGCATTGGCTGCAGCCCCATCCATCACAGAGTGACGACTATTTGTAAGGTTGCTGTCTCATACATTTTTGTTGCCAGTAGGTGTCTTCTTTCAATAGTTGAGAATTTGTGCTTTATTTTACTTAACGATCATGTCATGCCGAGCTGCCAGATTGATCAGCACATTGTAACACTGCTATGTGTAGGTCTTGAGAGCTCTTGAGCTTGAGATTTTGTCTGTGATGCCAAAGTCAAGGATTCTCACGCCCGACATTGTCAGGGGAAAGTAAGCATCAAGGATCTCCCTAAACGTCATAGGCCCAAGCATTATCAAGGGTCAAAAGGGTTGTGCAGGCCTGATCACTGCCTCATCCATGAAGAGGAATTCTCAATATATTTGTATGTCCTACTCAGTATCACTTCCTTGGTCAGCGCCAGCTCCTATTTATGCACCGCCCGGCCTCTTGCTCAATAATGTCTAAGCTCTCTCAGGTCTTCTACCTTATTACGTGCCGTGGAAAAGCATGGCTGGCCAAAAGTGCGCAATCTGGCAGGCAAATTCATCTTCATACTCGTGCCTGACTCAGTAGTTGAGACTTACAGGGCAGCCTCCAATATCCTCAAGGTAAACCAGTGAGTCTTGATAGCTCCAAACTTCAGACATGCGTACTTTGCTGTAGATAAATTTTGCTCACTGTGATTTCAAAGCAGCCTGTGGCCCCTGGTAGTCAAGAAGCACCTACTGCTTGTCTCTGTATGTTGTTAGCTTCATGACACTGATTTGCGTCAAGCCACCATTGTGTGGTGACTATGGCGCACTGCTCTGTAAGGCATCAGGTGATGCGTAATATGCATGTCTCTCCTTCCTTGCCAGCAAGATTCATGCCAATGTCATCTTCTGGATGTGTTGCTGCTTAGTGCAGGGGAGGCTTATGTTCACTGGTTCAAGCAAGCCAGGCAGTCCAGATGGGGCTGTGGTCTCTATTGATAACATCAAAGGACTCAACCTTACAGCTACTTTACGCCAGAATGTGATTGTCTTCACGCGTGCAGACATTGATACAGTTGAGGTAAGTCATCGGCAATTCTACTTTGCCGAAACATTGAGCACCTTCTGAGCCAGTGCAGCGTCCCATAGCAGGTTCTGGATATGCCGTTTTTGCTGCATTGCTGGCGCTGCTCTGAGGCGGCTATTTGCAATTTGCAGGCTCGCAACAACGACGCAAGTCGCAGAGACCAGGCCCTTGCATTTGGTGCCCAGCTCGTGGCCACGGATTATCCCAAAGTGGAAGTCCCCAACCCATTTGGCACCCAATACGTAGTCGAGCTGCCTGGTGGCGTCGTTGCCAGATGCAACCCGGTAACGGCAAGCAGGCGTTGTCAAGAATCTGAGCTTGTCGAGCCCATTGCTTAGAAAGGCTCTTCCGCAACAGATTCCTCCTCTTTGTCTACGCAACTCTGCAATTCGCATGGCAACTCTGCTCTTATAGGCAGGCCACACTGGGTGACACGGGATGGAGGGCAGCTCCAAGTAGCATACTCAGCAACAACTTATTACTCTTCCTTCGCCTACCTAACCGAGAGGGGGGGCCCTGTCAATGTAAAATCTTTGTGCATAGTGCCACAGTCGTGCAGACTACAGTTGGCTCCCAGACACAGAATCTTCTGTCTGTGCAGTTGGCTCCCAGACACAGAATCTTCTTTCTGTGCAGGCTGCCTTGCAGCATGCTTTACTGACGCCCACTGCACTAAATTCTTTGGGTGTACCCAATAATATTTTCATTCTTTCATTTGACTTTAAAGATCGCCGTTGATGCACATTCTCGTAAAGTGGGAGCTCTCTGCCTGCGCCATCATAGTAACATGCATTTTCTCCATAAGGCTGTCTTCCTCTAACAAAACGATCATGATGGTGCATCTGTGGACTATCAGCTGCAGATAGCTGCAGGAGCTGCTTGCTCGTGGACAAGCCTGACTCAGCAGGCTTCCTCCATTGGGAGCAGCGACTCGCTAGTCCATTCACGAAGTGTTCTGGAACTGGGGCGATGGCTGCGAAAGGCCAGCCCATAAGAAGAATTGACAAGATCTGAAGGGGCCGGACACTGTAAACCACTCCAAAAGGATTGTGACCACCATGCATGACCAGCTCAATGGAGGTTCCATGGGTGACGCCCCAGCAGATATTCGGACGGTCTCGGGTGATGGAGGCTCGAGTGGCCAAGTTCCAAGGCAAGCACATATGCAGATGTCAACATCCTTGCTACTAAGCCGACCCCGCCCAACAACCTGGCTCAGCAAGTAGAGATCCCTACGTATGTATGTAAGGGGACGAGGGCTG
This sequence comes from Spirogloea muscicola, assembly GCA_009602725.1. Lineage (NCBI taxonomy): Eukaryota > Viridiplantae > Streptophyta > Zygnematophyceae > Spirogloeales > Spirogloeaceae > Spirogloea > Spirogloea muscicola. The sequence continues at coordinate 194,205 of WELB01000233.1, forward strand.
CGAATGAAAGTGCTCGCCTCACAGAAGGTAGGGGCTGGGAAACTTGCCAAGTCTGAAAGGAAGTGCTCGCCTAGAGAGAGAGAGAGAGAGAAGGCGCGCGGTGCGCATGAGATTGAAAGGGAGGCCAATTCTGGCCTTGCAAATGTCCCGTTAACTGGGTAATGAGCTGGCTAAGGGGGGCACTAATATCCCCGAGTGAGCACATGCATATCTGATAAGCTATACTGAGGCGCCAAACCACCACCACGGGAGCCATTAGCCTGGGCTAATGCACAACCTGCACGCTGGTTTATCGCGAGTGCCTGGGAGCGCTGTAGACTCAATGATAGCCGCCCAAAGGGGGCAAGGGCCGTGGAAAGCCAGCCCGAGCAGAATTGACAAGATCCGAAAGGGTTCCAAGAGCCTAGGTGGCTCCAGGCGGGCCGGCTCTGCCCGTGCTAGACGCCGCTTCCGTGTCGCGGCAGTTGGGCAACCGAATTGCCGCAGCGGCCACGACGTGCCTCCGGCAGTTGCGGCGGGCGTCAAGGACCGGAAGTACTCGGATCACCCAGTGGGAGACGAGCTCGTCCCACTCGCCGTCGACGTACACGGAGCTTTTGGGACAACATGGCTTGACCTTCTTCACCACCTTGCGCGGCGTGCAGTGGCCCGCCGCCACGGGCAGCACAGCGAGCTGCCTGGCTTCAATGCCGCCGGGTCCCTCGCTCAAGTCTTCCGGATGCGCTTGGCCATCTCCTTGCAGCGGTCCCTTGCCTTTGCGGGTCACTTGCGCGCAGGCTGCGCTGTGGCGGCGGCCGGCCTCCGGCTTCCGTCAGGGCGACGTCTATCCGCCTGCTAGCTATTCCGATTTGAATCTACTGACTAGAGGTTACTGAGCGTCCCCTTGCTGCCGTCTTGGCACTTAGTACCTTGCTTTCTGCGCCATCGGCTCTTAGAGAGCTTGTCCATTCCTTTGGGCTGGCCTCTCACAGCCACCAGTCAACTGGGCTGCGCTTTCTTCCTTGCACAACCGATACACAACCGATGCGCCGCTTCGTGGCGCGCACCAGACCGTGTCCCCACTCGTCAGGCTACACCTGAAGCCACAGAGAGGTGCACCCCTGCTGCTGCCTGCTGCCGCAGCCCGTCGCCGGCAGACCGCTGCCGGCTCGCTGCGAGGCATACGTGGCTGGCCCCTTGGTGGGCTCGCTGCGGGCTGGTGCCCAGGAGGTGGAGACGCCGCCTGACGGCAGCGCCACAGGGCCAAGTATTCCGCTGAGCAGATTCGCGAGTGGGCTTGCTCCTAAACCCCCTGTGCCTGAAACCCAATCAGGACCTGACCGCCTGGTTGGCTGTGTACAGGGGTCGGGTTACCACACTCCCCTTCTTCAGGCCAATCAAGGTCTGAGAGAACGGTGGGAAGTAGCTTTGCTGGCGCAGGTACCATGCCACTTCCCGCCAGCAAATCCGAGCTCTGATCAGATTATGATTGCTACCATACCACAGACTCGGTCCATGTCTGCCGGTGAATCACTACCTATGTAGCAGGCACAGGAGCAGCCAGAGCAGGACTGACAATTATCAGGTATGAACTGGTGGCTACAGCATTGACGTTCTGGTCACGGATCGAGGTTGGTATTGAGACAGAAGCATATGTTGGCAGCATGTTTTGGCCAGAGTTGGAGACGAGGAAGTTAAGGAACAGTCTAGTGCTTAAGGCAGTGGGGTTGCTGGCGGGGCAGTGCTGTTGAGCCCACTGCCTTAAGCACTAGAGTGATCCCTAACTTCCTCTTTTCCACAGTGGCCAGAACATACTGCTGACCTATCCCAATCCCTGTCCCGATACCAACCTCGATCCGCCCCCAGAACCTCAGTGCTGTAGCCACCATCTCATGACCTGATGGTTGTCCTGCTCTGGCTGCTCCTGTGCCTGCTCCTGCCTGCTGTAATCAGCATTCTCAGATTCTTGTTTCTCCAGTCAGAGTTCTCCATCGGAGGATTGCCCTTCTCCACGGGCCCAGCAGATCGCCCTCGTCGCGGCGGCACAGATGCAGATGCGCTCATGGTGGCAAACAGATTCAGATTTCACACAGCCAGTCAGACAGACAGCACAGGCTCCACCCTCACCCAAGGTGGGTGGCAGCCATGGCCAGGGTGCACACGAGCACCGCTAGCCTCAGATGTGGAGGAAAGGTGCAATATGAAAAATGCGGCTGCTGATTTTAAGGGAGCGGCTGTAAAAGCCGCTGTTCATGACGGAGCCACAGGCTAGGCAATGGAGGACTCTGAGTGGAGGAGACAAAAAGTGATGGCTGAGGAACGTGGACGACAAGAGCAACATCAGGAGCAGCCAGAGCAGGAAAAATTTCATGGTACCAGAAACCCTAAGATGAGCCACTGTAGGCTTCCTGCCTGTCCAGAATTGTTGTGGTGTCATGTTTTAGGTGCACAGGTGGGTCACCTGTTTTTCAGAAATACCGCCGTAGCTACTGCTTCAGCCCAAAATTCAGGTTGTGTGGAGTTAGGGTAAACATCTGCTAGTCTCCATCACACTTATGTTCCATCGTTCTGCAACTCCGTTTTGCTGCGGACGATGAGCTGCAGTCAATCCCCTGTGTATTTCCCTGTTCTTTACAGAACCTTTCAAAGTCTTTGGAAAGATAGAGTCCATCATTATCAGATCTAAGGGCCTTGAGTCTTTTCCTGTCTGCAACTCCACTTCAGCTTTGAATTGCGTGAGTTTCTCCAGCACTTTATTTTTGTTTTCCAGAAAATACACCTACTTCATCTGCTTGCATTATCAATAAAGGACAGAATATACCTGCTACCCCCTGGAGATGGATTTGCAAGGGGCCACACACAATCAGAACATGCACCAGCTCCAGCACTGCAGAAGCTCTGTGGTGCTTACCAGCAAGCGGTTGTTGACGGTGGACTTTGCCCTGAACACCGCTCCGACAGAACTCACATTCAGTATCTTGTGCAGGAGTATCTACGCCATGCACCATCCCCTTCAACTTCTTCATCCTCTGGATATTGGGGTGTCCCAGTTGAGCATGCCATAGCTCAAATTTGTTCCTCTCAGCCTCCGACACATTGACCCTGCCCTGGATCTGCGTCTGGTTTTGCACCTAGTTTGTTGACCCCACATCCTGTACCTGCACTTGCCCGTCCAGAGTAAACAGATTGTCTGATTCGCGCCCTGTCATGATCGGGCCACCAGGTTTCCTGATTATATAGATGTCTCGGTCGAGAACAACATGATATCCCTGATCGAACAGCCGAAATACAGACGGTAGGTTCCGTGCCAGACCAGATGCGTGGTATACATTGTTCAGAATGCTGCATCTCAGTGCCATTGAAGGTAGGCACTTGCACCTGCACTTGTCTCCTTCCGACAGCAGGCCGCACACTGTCGTCGCCCGTACACACCGTGATCAGCCTCAGATCTCTCGAGGCCTTGGCTCATCAGGAAAAGTATCAGCAGGAAAGTGCACACCAGGCCCTGGGCGCCCGTTCAGAGCCCATACAGTGCTTCCTTGAATGAAGAAAGGGCTCGCCTATGGAGGATAGGGGCTGGAAAAGCCAGCCCAAAAAAGAATGAAGAAAGTACGAGAAGGGGGCCAGGGGAAGCGCTAAGGAAAACACTCACAACAAGAAACAAAACAGCTACGTATTACTCAGTAACCCCTGCTAAGCAGCCTCAGGTCTTTCTTGAATGGGGATCTAGATGAGGATATGCATGCGACAGCCATGCAGGGGTTGACATCAGAGGCAAGGAGATCGGAAGCGCTGTCTCAAAGCTTGGGTAGGATGGCTGCGAGTATTGGCCAGCCCGGAAAATGGGCGAGACACACCGAGAGGGGCGAAAAAAGGAGGAAAGGGCTGTGGAAAGCCAGCCCAGAAAGAATACACACAGTCCCAGAGCAGTGGACCAGCCGATGATCGACTAACGACAACGAAGGCTCCCAAGCGGCGGCGGCGGCGGCGGCGGCGGCGGCGGCGGCGGACAGGCCGCCATCTGGCGGCCACAGCTCCCGCGAACGCCTGCCACGTGTCAGCCCTACCCCCCCCGCCCGGGAAACCAAGCCGCTGTCGCGGAACGGGAGCCCGACCGTCGCACACTGCCGCTGCGGCCCGCGCCGCCGCCACTCGGGCCATGTCCCGCGCCGCCGCCGGCGCCGGCGGCGCCGGCGGTAGCGGCGTCGATGGCACGCCGGCGGTGGCGGCGGCGGCGGCCGTGGACGGGCCTTCGGTCACGACGCGGTCGCCCTACCTCTTGCAGCCTGTGAGCCGCTGCGGTGACGTTGCGAACGGCGAACGCCACGACGCTAGGCTTCCGGAGGCCCTTGTGGAAGGGCGCGCGAGCGAGAGCCCTGCGAGCGCCAACGGCAGGTGCAATTGCCACTCCTCAGGCCACAGGGGCTTGCCTGTCCCAGCCGCAAAGCTCAAAGGCAAGAGATGCGCCGCAATGAGAGAGTTGCTTCCTCGCAGACAACGGAAACAGCACTTCACACTTTGATACGTGTTGCAAGCACAGCCGGTTGCCGGTTGCTTGACGTGAGATGGCTTCGATGGAGCTCTCAAGTCCAAAGCGGACGGCATCATGCCAAGTGACAGCTGCACAATGTGCGTGCCAGCAGACACGCCGAGGAAGGCAGTCCGCTCATAGGCTTGCTCGACGCAAGTACCCGTCGACCAGGCCGAGATGCGACCGTCGGGGTGAGCAGGAGCGGCAGCGGCCAGGAGCCTGGGGAGCTTGAGACCGGCGGATGCCCCGATCGACCTCAGACATGTGACCTCTCGTTTCCCAGCTCCACTAAGGCAGGAGCAATGGTTTTTCTAACGATGCGTGGTACCTTGGCATCCTCTTTCGTGGCTTATCTCGTAGTGACCATCCGTATCCTTCATCTGCAGCCTCTGTCCACAGCCGCTGCTTGAGTTGGAGGAGGGCGGCAGAGGCAGTCAGCTCTGCAGGGCAGAGCGAGGCGGCACGGGAGGCCGAGCTCCTCGCCTTGGCGAGCCTCCACTCCGTCTCCATGCTCGACCCGTCATTCCTCCATGTACTCACACATCACCCCTGGCAGGCCTGGCTGCTCCGAGACTGATGAGAGGATGGACATGGTCATCACCATCATGACCTGCTGTAGTATGTTACTGCTACCACCTGTGCACTTGCATCAAAGTCCTCCAGTGACTCTTTCCCAGTGACCCCATTGTCAGGGGAAGTTGTCGCAGCAAGAAGATACGCTGCGGCTAACAGGACACAGGACATTGAGCTCCGGAGGACCACTGGTAGCCTCGGAGCCTGAGGGCGAGAGGGACGTGGAGACAGAGCGGGGTCAGCAGCGGGAGAGGGTGAGGACGCGGCAGAGTGAGACAGAGCTCTCGCTCGACCGCCGGATGCAGAGGCTCCAGAGATTGGCTTCGTCTGCTAATAATGGGGCAGGATCTGGTGATTGCCAAAGCACATTCCTGTCGGAGAGCTTCAGAAAATTAGACGAGGAGGCTTCAAACTCGAGCGATGCTAATTCTCTGAGCATAAGAGAAGTTGCTGGAGAGTCCAAGTGCACCAGCTCCCACTCCGCGGCTAGTGCAAGAAGCAGGGAGGCCTGGTGGGAGTCTGGGGGGAAAAGGGCATGGGAGATGCGAGCAGAGGCAATCCTTGACTTGCTGCTCAAGAACGAGAGGGAGCGGCAGCAGGAGCTCGAAGTCATCGCCAAAGCTCGAGCAGTCTCAGACTTTGCATATCGGAGCCAACTTCAGGTTGATTCGAACGACGGGTGTGCTTAAAGTACGCGCTCAGCTATGGGTTACTTGTGCCAGGAATCTTAGCCATACGCAATCGCAAATTAGATATGACTGACTCAGCAAGTAGTGGCTTATGACACGTTCCACAGGCTCGTAAGTATGTGGCACCTCTGAGTCCTGAGTAATCGCTCGCTTGCTCATTCCTATCTCTTTTGTCAGTCCCTCTTGAGAGGCAGGTCATTGTCACCAGAAGGTAGCGATGGCCCTAGGCCAGCTGCAGAAGAACTTGGTGATCTCCAACGACGCCGGGCTGTTACCGGCCTCAGGTGAGTCGCATGGCTACTTGCTCTTGCCATGTTGTTGCTACTTCAAGACCTCGGCAGCTGCAAAATGTGACTCCTCTCATGGCCCCTAACCAAATGGGCGTTGTTTCCCTACGTGGTTTTCTCCTGGGGGAGGGCAGGGAAGGCTTCCGCTATAGACTGGAGACGATCATTCAGAATCAGCCTCGCAGGCACAGTGAGAGGCGCCAGGACGAGGCTGCGGCTCCTTGGAGGACGTATCGAGGACGGGCAGGTGCAGAGGGGGGCAGAGCAAGGGCCCTACCACGGAGGTGGCCAGATAGGCCAGAGGGTGCAGACAGCCGACGGCTGAGTGGGCAAGCAACTGACAGCATGTCTGAGATTCGCGAGCTTCTTGCCAGGTTGGCGCCATTGCCATGTTGCTCATGCAAACCACATGATGTTCCAGGTATATGTTTTGGAGTCAGGCAGCGGATGACCGCAAGCACGGCCGCTGTTTGATTTGCCATGGTGCAGGAGGAGTGTATCGAGCACTTTGGCAAGTGAGTTCAGGGCCCACTTGGATGAGCTCATTCACACGCTAATACAGAGACAGCCGAGAGGTGGTCAGGCGAGCCATATCCTTGATGAGGCTGGCAATCGCCCACCGCCACCACCTCCGCCGCCCCCTCCGCCAGTGCCAAGGAGCTTAGCACGGCGCATTTGGCCAGGACGCTTCACCGCTGCACAGGTACTGATTTCATTCTGCAGTTGATAGCTCACTCAGCGAGCCTCCATTGAGCTCAATGCTCTACGACATGCAGCACATTGAAGGTATACATGGAATTGTGAATTGCGTCGTTGACTGTGGTGGCACGGATGGTAGCAGATGGAGGGCAATGTCAGTCATGATAGCAGGGAGAGAGAAGGAAGAGCGGCTCTTGTGGAAGAGGTCAGAAAAGTGACTGCTGGGTTGGAGGAGCTCCGGGCCATGTTCTCCGAGATGATGGTTATGCAGCTGGAGCTGCAACGGTGCGTGAGGCAAGAGCTCTCATCAGCTCTCCACGGATCATCGACCAGCAGAGGAGGTGAGGTCGACAGACAGTCTTGCGTTGAGCTCTTGTTGTTGGCTGCCAAGCCTGGCTGGCCCTGCATTTTTATATATCCATTCTGTGGTCAGAGTCAAAGACTGACTAATTAGGTGCAAACATTTTGTGGCACCTTCAGAAAAGCAATGGGTGAACTCCATTTTCTAGGTTGCAGCTTTGTTCTCATGTCGTCATGGCATGGAGGTGCCTTGCAATTAGTAGAGGTAGAAGTAGCAAGCTACACACTCTACGCAGGCATGAGTCTTTGCTCCTGGCCTGAGATTTTACTGTACCTGTATTCCACAGTCAGCCAAGAAGCCCAAGGAAATTTACAGTGGGAACTTGCCAAGGTTGGGACCTGCTCTGTCTGCTGCGACAAGGACATCAACTGCCTGCTGTACAGGTACAGAGAAGGTCCAACTAGGCCTTACACAGACCAGCTGTCTGGTTGCCAATCAACAAGCCACAGACTCTCAACTGGCTGTCCTGCATTGACACACAGCTGACACAGTCTCTGGCCTTGATCGTCTCAGATGTGGGCACATGTGCACATGCCACCGTTGCGCTCAGGAGCTACTGGCAAGGACGGGCAGGTGTCCCATGTGCAGGGCTCCAATTGTGGAGGTTGTTAGGGCCTTCACACCAGTTTAAGGAACCAGCTTGGACCAACTCCGCATCGCTTAGGCTCACTTATGTGAGAGGTCTCACTTTATGTGATAGAGAGACTCCTGCTTGCTGCTTAGGCACCTCACGTGCAGATTACTGTTGCTGTCATGGACCCATGTACAGAAGATTTCTCCTGTGTCCACGCTGCACCAGCCTGGGCTGAATGCTAGAAATGTGTTCCTCGAATTGAGTAGCTGCAAACTTGCCCACTACATCTGCAGCACACCTGTGCTTAACAAGGCTTCCCGGTTGACCTCGTCCATTGTAAAGGCTGGCGACCTCCCCTCTGAAAGAGCCTTCTTTGCTTCTGCATGAGCACGGATCGGGATGCAGGTTTCGTGTCCTGCAAGGGAGTCAGATTTCAGACTGATTGAGTTTGAGTTCGTGCTATGGTGAAGTTATTGTGCTCGTGGGGCAGTGGCGTAATGCGGCGGATGGCAGTACGCCTCTTGAAAGGGGGCCTTGTGCTCTTTCAGAGTAGGACTATACTGGTATAGCCACCTATACAGAACTAGAAACTTTTACCACCAACAATCAGCCCGAGGCTGAGAGTCTAGATCAGACACGGCTGCAGTTCCACAGGAGGGCTGTGCTAGGAGTGGCTGCAGGTGGTCCGCAAGCCATGCCAAGCACTGAGCATGTGCAAATGGAAGTCCGAGATACGATTCAAGGACCAGGATCTGGTGGTACATTGTCAGGTATGAGGCCATCGATGCACTCTTACGACAAACCGGCTGGACCTGCTCCATTGTCCTTGCTGCTGCTGTCAGAAGGCCCTTCTAAGACCTCAGTCAGGCCTCGAGGCTGCCGCTCGAGTGCAGCAGGCGGGTGCTCAGCCCCTCTCGCTGCCGCGTTGAGCACGGCCTGGATCTTGGACCGCCAGAATGCGCCGACGTCGGAATTGAGCTTAGCGTCGGGCGTGGCAAGCAGGTACTCGTCGATGCCACCAGCCTTGTCGATGCACCGCATTGCGTGCGTGGTCATGCGGAAGCGGATCATGCGGTCCAGCGCGTGGCTGTACACGCGCTTCCAGTGCACGTTCGGCTTCCACGTCCTCCGCGACCTGCGTCATCTCCAGGTTCAGGTCAATGAACTCAGGCTCAAGATTTAAGTTTTGGTTGGCGGCAGGCTCCGATGCTTCCCGGCCTCGGGCGAGCCAGAGGCGACAAGAGCGGCAGCCTCTGGCAGAGAGTGCAGAAAGATTGATCGAATACAAGACTTACTGACAAGGTTTGCTTCATTCTGGTCAGTTGAAGTATATGTCTCTGATGGCAGACACATGCTTATACTTTCCAACTTCATTGGCATGCTCCCTCGACCAGCGTCAATATGGGCGACGCGACAGGCTGCCCAAGATAGGAGCAGCCCGGCGAAAAGGGGCCGGCAGCGCAAGTTCAGGGGTTTAGAGTTTAGAGCTTAGGGTGGGGGTTTTAGGGTGCAGGAGAGGAAGTGAGGACGGAGGGGCCTGACTTGTTGCCGCCGTCCTCGCTGACCTTGTTGCCGAAGCGGATGACGCGGCCGGCGTACAGCCCCCGCCGCGCGCGGTGCATGGCCGCCCGCGCCACCGCCGCCACGCCCAGCGGCATGGCGGCCCCGCCCAAGCGCCACGGCGGCGGCGGGCGGC
>WELB01000234.1:0-24352 GCA_009602725.1 Spirogloea muscicola
CCTAAACCCTAAACCCTAAACCCTACACCCTAAACCCTAAACCTAAACCTAAACAAGGCGTAAAGCAGCTTGCCGCTGTTAAAACTGGTCACACCCTAAATCCTAAACCGTATAATCCTACTCCAATTATCAAAGCACAGCTTTCAACCCTGAATCCTTAAGTCTAAACTTTGTTGTTTTATTCTACTCCACTTTTCAAAGCACAGCTTTCAACCCTGAATCCTTATGTCTAAACTTTGTTGTTTTATTCTACTCCACTTTCAAAGCACAGCTTTCAGCCACAAGATGTGCTTTATACGTTTCCACAAACCCATTTCCCGCCAGTGCAGCTGTGGACCTTTAATTGGTTGCTTTACTGCGAGCTGGTAAACCCACCAGATCCCACGTTCAATTCTTCTTCATTAAGATCAGCTCTGCTTCTGCAGCTGCTTTTCACTTGAATGCTTTAGCACCACGCATGGCATAAGAGGCTCGTGCATTGTAACAGTAGGACGACAACGAACATCTGCTTCTTCCAGATCAATATTCACTATGTTGACTCCCACTCCACGACCACCTTCAGATCCTATCTCCACAGCCACCACAGACATAAATCATTCAGATGCAGGCCTCTATTGCACTTCCTCCACGGTGTTCAGGGCAAAGTTCATCTTCAGCCACAGCCTGCGGAAGAGGAGAGGTGCAGCTGCAAGTGCTACCTGCAATGGTACTGAGATGAAGATTTGGAAAGTGTGTACATTGCACCTGGTCTGGCATTCAACCTACTCTGTGCCTCAGCTGTTAAACCGGTGATATGAGATTGTTCTCCACCGAGACCTCTGTACAATCTGATCATGGGCACACCGGGCGGCTCGCTTACTGTCCTAGTCCCAAACTTTTAAGGACCACAATTTGAGGAAGCTCAAGATGACCAAGATGCTGCAATTTAGAAACGATTGGCATGCTGTAGAGCCGAATTCCGATCAAGGGCTATGCCGGCCTCTCACAATAGGAAATGATGTAGCTACAGCGAGCCTCGTGGCAAATCTGTCTGATGAGGAAATGATTGGAGTAGTCAACAAGCCTCTGGCTAGCGGGATCTGGGAGCATCTAAAACACAAGTCTGACATAGAGGAACTGACAGAGCGTATCATCTCAGCATTCATCTGCGTGAATGCAGAAAGGAGGAAGTGAGCCAATACAGGAGCATGAACAGGAGCAGCCAGACCTAGAACGTGTTCAGGAGATTTCATGGATAGAGGTGGGTATAGGGACAAAGCCATAGGTCGTCAGTGTATTCTGGCCAGAGCTGGAAAACGTAAAGTTGAGGAACAATCTAGTGGTGGACGCAGTGGGATTGCCAGCGGGGTAATGTTGGCTGCCCATGATGACCTTCGTGTAACATCTGGGCTTGCCAGCATTACCCTACCGGCTATTCCACTGCCTCCACCACCTGATTGTTCCTCAATTTCGCGTATTCCAAGTCTGCCCAGAACATACTGACGACCTATGTGGCTTTGTCCCTATACACTCCGTACCCATTACCTTTCTTGGTCTGGCTACTCCTGTTCCTGCTCCTGTCTGCTGTGATCAACATTCTCAGAATCTTGTTCTCCCCAGTCGGAGTCCTCCATCGGACGTTTGCCCTTCCACAGGCCCAGCAGACCCCCCTCGTCGTGGCGGCACATACGCAGATCCGCTCGTGGCAGCAGACAGCAGTGAGACTAGCACAGACTCCGCCCTTACCCAGGTGGGTGGCAGCCATGGCTGGGGCGCACGGGAGCACCGCGTGGCCTCAGATTTGGAATGAGCCCGATGTGCCGGGCATCCCGCCAATTCACAGGGACGCTCCTTCGGCCCACTGGGCTGCTGTAGTGCTCCCAGACCTTTTTACGTTCCCTTGGGCTGACCTCTCACAGCCACTGCCGTCAATTGGACGAGCTGTTTCCTATTTCACAGCCCTCGCCCCATTTGGAGGAGCTAATTCCCTCATAGCCATTGCCTCATATTGGAAGAGGTGGAAGCGACTTTGCTTTCTTTCATTGGAAGAGGTGAAATTGGAAGGACGCTTCCAGGAGAGGGCGGTGGCTGGGAGAGGCCAGCTCAGAAAAAAGAATGAACAACGTTCGAAGGGGCCAGGGAATGCGTTAAAACACAGGCAATCAAGTTGCTACGAACACCCAGTAACTATTACTAAGCAGCCGCAGGTCGGAGATTAGAGCTGGCTCCGAAGCACTGAGTTAAGGGTTGCGGTGGTGTTTCTGTGTGTTCCCTTCTCTCTCACAACCATATTGTGTTCGGTTTTGGCGCCTTCTGACTTTTGGCGCCTATTTTCAGCTGCAAATAATTCCGACTTGCTGCTGCTAACTCGGGGTTACTAAGCTCCCCTCCGTTGTTGTCTCGTGGTTAGCAGTGTGGTTTAGGCGCCTATTGGCTCTTTGGACCTTGTCCACTCTTTTTGGGCTGGCCTTTTCAGCAGGGGGACGACTTTGTACCCCTGGCCTTCGATGTTCATGGGGCTTTCGCCTCCCAGTGGCTCGACCAGTTTGCCAGGCTTGCGCGCCACGCTGTGTCCCGCAGGCGTGGTGAGCAGGCTGACTTCAACGCCGCTGGCTCGCTAGCTCAGGTCTATCGTATAGGCCTGAGGAAGAGAAGACACCTTCAGGGGAGGGCAGTGGCTGTGAGAGGCCAGCCCAGAAACTGAACAAAGTTCGAAGGGGCCACAGAAGACGCTGAAGCAGACAGGGAACTAGTAGTCATGACTACTCAGTACACTCAGTAACCCCCAACGCCTTTCCATCTCCCTCCAGCGCTTCATGGCCCACGCCTTGCACCTGCGTGCTGGCCGTGCTCTAGCTGCAGCCTCTGCCTTTCGTTAGGGGGATGGCTTTCCGGCTGCTAGTCTTTCGGATCTGCAGCTCCTAACTCGTGGTTACTACACTACTTGAGTGATTCATCATAGCGGGCAAGCTCTGAGACAGCGCCTTTGGCCCCTTCGGACCTTGTCAACTCATTCGGGCTGGCTGTTCACAGCCGTTGCCCCCCTTGGGAGCGCCACTTCACTTCTCTGGATGTGGTTGCTACCCCTCGGAGGAAGCGCGGCCAGATTGACTGGTGGCTGGGAATGCCCAGCCCAAAGGAATGGACAAGGTCTGAAGGAGCCGGAGTACGAAGGACTAGGACTAAGACATCAGCCAGGGAACGCTCAGTAACCTCTAGTCAGGAGGTGCCAGTCTGAGTAGCTAGCCGGCGGAAAGACGTCGCCCTGACGGAAGCCGGAGGCCGCCGCCAAAGCTCGGCCTGCGCGCAAGTGAACCGCGAAGGCAAGGGACCGCTGCATCGAGATGGCCAAATGCCTTCGGAAGACGTGAGCGAGGGACCCGGCGACGTTGAAGCCGGGCTGCTCGCCCTGGTGCCCGAGGCGGCGGGCCGCTGCACGCCGCGCAAGAGAAAGCGGCTGCTGATATTTAAAAAACCGGCTGTAAACTGCCAGCCAGATGCATATAGGTGTTCATGACGGAGCCAAAGGCGCAAGGCGGTGAAGCAAGTCAAGCCATTTCGAGCCAAAGGCTCCGTGCACGTCGACTGCCAGTGGAACAAACTCGTCTCCCACCGGGTGGTCCGGAGCGGTGGGCCTCGTCTTCTCCTCGACGTCGTTCTTATCGACGCATTCCAACCAGGGGCACCCATGCCGACTGTGCTAGGTTGGGCGACACATCATGCGGAGAAGAAGAAGGAGCGACATTATAAGGACCACTTCGGGGCGACCACTTCTTCCCATGCGCCATAGACATATACGGTGGCTATGGAACGAAGTGGTTTTCTCGCATCCATTGCCTGGCACAGCATGTCGATGCCCGCTGACGTAGTCGGGCGGGTAGCTTAGGGCATTCTAGTGCCGCAAGCCTTCGTTGCCTGCTAAAGAATGCGGCTATCATTGAGTCTGCAACGCTCCCAGGCACTCGCGATACACCAGCATGCTGGGCGTGCATCAGGCCAGGCTAATGGCTTCCATGGTGGTGGTCTGGCTCCTCAGCTTAGCTTGTCAGATATGTATGTGCTCACTCGAGGATACTAGTGGCCCCCTTAGCCAACTCATTGCCCCGTTTCCAGGACATTTGCAAGGCTGGTATTGGAATCCCTTCCACAATTTCATGCGCACTGCGCGCCTTCTCTCTCGCTGGGCAACGAGGGGCCAAGAAAGCCGCGCACAAGTTATGGCTTCACAGCCGCCCCCACTCGACAGCCTCAGCTGCGCTGCTGCAGTCTGTCTTGAAAGTGCTGCTTCGTTCTTCTTCTCGGCTCAGGTCGGCCTCCCTTTGCTTTATCTTATGCGCATGGCGCGGCTTCTCTTTGCTTCGTCGCGGCCACATTCAGAGTGTGCCCACTGAAGAGGTGCGCGCTCATAGAAGAAGACGTGGCACTCCCAATGGGGGCAAGGGCTGTGAAAAGCCAGCCCGAACAGAAGTTCGAAGAGGCCAAAAGCGCTGAGCAGCTACAAAGGGGCCTGAAATATGCTGTAAGAACGGGGGGAGGATGGACCATAGAGAGACTGCACCACGGTAACCAAGAAAACGACCGAAGATACCTGCCACAAAACTGCCCAAGAGAGGCAAAGTAATAATGGGCCCCCTGGCCCTCCCCGGGCCAAGAGCGGCCAGATTAATTGGTGCCTGGGAGAGGCCAGCCCAAAGGAATGGACAATGTCTGAAGGAGCTGGAGTGCGACGGACAAAGACATCAGCAAGGGGACTATCAGTGACCTCTAGTCAGTAGATGCAAGTCTGCAGGCGGAAAGACGTCGCCCTGACGGAAGGCGGAGGCCGCCGCCAAAGCGCGGCCTGCGCGCAAGTGGACCGCGAAGGCAAGGGACCGCTGCAAGGAGATAGCCAAGCGCATCCGGAAAACTTGAGCAAGAAAGTGCTCGCCCATTGAGGATAGGGGCTGGAAAAGCCAGCCCAATAAAGAGTGAACAAAGTACGAGAAGGGGGCCAGGGGAAGCGCTAAGAAAGACAAGCACACAAAGAACCAAATGCTACGTATCACTCAGTAACTCCTGCTAAGCAACCGCAGATCAGAGATGCTAGGCTCCTGGAAGTGGGTCCCCTGGCCAGAGCCAGAGGCAGCAGCGAGGGCTCTGCCGGCACGACGGGGCAGGGGGCGGGCCATCGACCGCGGCAGCGAGACGGCCAGGTGCATACGGAACACTTGCGCCAGCGACAGGAAAGGCTACCGGCTCCCCATGGAAGCGACGCGCGATGGTCTAGCGGGCGAGCTGGGTGAGCAGCTCAAGCCACCGAGCGCCTAGCGACCCATGGGTGTCAGTTGCCAACGGGAAGAACTCGTCTTTCTGCAGATGGTCGGCGTACTTGCGCTCTTTAGCCCGAGCGGTGCAGGCGACCGCATACCCAGCCTTGGTGGCACATTTGGCTGGGTGTGAGCGGTCGTATGCGTCGGTGGTCACCACGTCCAGGAGAAGACGTGGCCCGCCGGCCTGTGGGGTGGCCACCAGGTCTACGCGACGGGCGTGGAGACCGTCGGCCCTTTCCTGGAGCGGCATGACGCCGGAGTGCTCCGCTGCCACCGAGAAGCCAGACTCCTCCAGGATGCCATGCATCGCATCGCGGAGGCGGTCGTGGGCCGCTGTCCGCTCGCCGCCGTGGGCGTAGCGCAGAACATGAGCGGCCAGTTCCCCAGACTTGGCCCCTCGCTCGCCGCACACACACTGACGCACACCCTGGAGACATGGAGGCGGCAGTCCCAGGAGCCGGTGGACGGCAGTCGAAAGACCTCATCGGGGAGAGTGGCAAGGGACCCGGCGATATTGAAGCCAGGCTGGGCTGCTCGCCCTGCTGCCCGTGGCGGCGGGCCGCTGCTCGCCGCGCAAGGCGGTGAAGCAGGTCAAGCCATTTAGTGCCGAAGGCTCCGTGTACGTCGACGGCGAGTGGGACAACTCGTCTCCCACCGGGTAATCCGAGTACTTTCGTACCTTTGCGCCCGCCGCTTGGCAGACTGCGTAGCCCGCCTCCTCCGACCAGCGTTTGGCGCTCCTGGAATCAAGTCAGTCAGTCGTGACATCGTCGGCAATGAGCCGCGGCCCCCCACCGAGCGCGCTGGCGACGCGCCGGGTGTGCAGGCGGCCATCCGAGAGAACAGGGGCTGGGGAAGGCCAGCCCAAGGAAACAGAACGAAGAAGCTGTGAAGGGAAATATCGTGTGTTTGAAACAATCGAAGGCCAATATGGCCAGGTACAAAGGCAAGCATATCTAATGACGTAGCAGCTAGCATCTAGCGGAAGGGGCGAGGGGAGGGCTAAAGCTTATGGCCCTAGCGTTGCACCTTTGTGCCGGCAGAGCCCTCGCTGCTTCCTCTGGCTCTGGCCAGGGGACCCACTTCAACGAGCCTAGCCTCTCCGACCTGCGGCTGCTTAGCAGAGGTTACTGAGTGATCTCCTGTAGCTCTTTGGATTTTGTCCATTCTTTTTTGGCTGGCTTCTGCTAGCCCCTCTCTTCTATGGGCGAGCTTTTCCTAAAGCTTGCGTCTCCCACCTGGGGCTGCTTAGCAGGGGTTACTGAGTGATCCGTAGCTGCTTTGTTTCTGTGTGTGCTTGTTTTTCTTAGCGCTTCCCCTGGCCCCCTTCTTGCCCTTTGTTGATTCTTTTTTGGGCTGGCTTTTCCAGCCCCTATTTTCAATGAGCGAGCACTTTCTTCTTCAAAGCTAGCACTAAAGACGAAAGCACTCAGGGCCGGGTTACACCGGGCCGGTCGGCCGCGCCGAGGGGTACGTGTCGCGCGTTGTCCGGAATGACCTGGTTACACTGGCGCGGGGCCCGGTCGTGGTCGCACGCCACGAAGGCGCCACATCGGTCGCTGACCAGGACGCCTTTCGGGCGCGTAGAAGGAAGAAACGCGCGCGTTTGCCACGTTGGCGGCCGGAATCCAGACCACCTCCCGAGGTGGTCTGGATGTCGGCCGCCACCCCCCCACCCCGGCCCCGCCCGAAGAAGAAGGACAGCTGGCACCAACCTCTCCAAATTCAGGAACGTTCAAATACGCATCCGCACTTTGCAGGCGGCTTCGGCCTCCGTGGCCACGACAACCCCTTGACCCGGCGGTCAAAAAACGATTTTGGCCGACCGCCCCGGTGAAACCCGGCCCCTCAGTAAACCCTTGCTGAGCTGCCGCAGGTCAGTGAAACTGGGCTCCTGTTAGCGGGTCCCCACCCGCGCTGCACCGTCGTGGCGGCAGAGCCCTCGCTGCTGCCTCTGTCTCTGGCTAGGGGACCCACTTCCAGGAGCCTAGCATCTCTGATCTGCGGCTGCTTAGCAGGGGATACTGAGTAATTCGTAGCTGCTTTGTCTCTTTGAGTGCTTGATTCTCTTAGCGCTTCCCCTGGTCCCCTTCGCGTACTCTGTTCATTCTTTTTGGGCTGGCTCTCCCAGCCCCTATCCTCAATGGAGGAGCACTTTCTTCGCTGTAGCCATTCCGGTCCGCCAGACCGCTCCTCCCAAAAGCCCCAAGCCCTAGCCTCCGCCAGAACTGCGTCGCCCGCGGCCGCGCCTGCCCAGCACCCCCTTCCCCCCCCGCCCTCCACACCGGCGCATGGCGGCCCCTGCCGACGAGGCAGTTGTCGCCGCGCCCTCGCAGCCGGAGCCGGACTCTCGTACAGCTGCCGCTCCGGCGCCAAGCCCAGGTCCCGACCAGCTGTCGAGCTTGGATGCCCCTGAGCAAGTCCCGGGCCCGAGCTCGGGCATGCGCGCGAGTGCCAGTGCGAGTCCAAGCGCTCCGTCAATCGACGCTCCCTCTCCAGCTCCGACGCAGACCACGAGCCCGATGTTGACCTTGCCTTCCGACACGGCTCCGCCTCCAACCCTCCTTCCGACTCTCACTCCAACTCAGACAGTAGTTGCAGTCCCGGGTCCAGCGCTGGCTGCGGCTCCGGCAGCTGCGGCTGCGGCTCCTGCTCGGACTGCGGCCCCGGCTCCAGCTCTGGCTCCGGCTCCGGCACCAGAGCCTGCTCCTGCTCCAGCTCTTGCTCAAGCTCCGCTTGCTGCTCCGCTGTCAGCTACGGCTGTGACTGTGGCCCCAGCTTCGGCTCCGGCTGAGGCTCCACGTCCAGCTGCGGCTGCTGTTACGTTCCCAGTAGCAGCCGCTGCGGCTCCGGCTCCTGCATCTGTTCCTGCTACTGCTCCTACTCCTGCTCCTGCTCCTGCTCCTGCTCCTGCTCTTGCTCCTTCCACAGCCCCAAATCCTGCTGTGGGTCCAGCTCCGGCTCTTGCATTGGCTCCAACACCGGTATCAACGCCGCCTCCGGCTCCGGTTCCGGCTCCGGCTCCGGCTCCGGCTCCGGCTCCGGCTCCGGCTCCGGCTCCGGCTGCGGCTCCGGCTGCGGCTCCGGCTGCGGCNCCGGCTCCGGCTCCGGCTCCGGCTCCGGCTCCGGCTCCGGCTCCGGCTCCGGCTCCGGCTCCGGCTCCGGCTTTGGCCCCGCCCCCGCCCTCAGCCTCGGCTCCAGCTCCGGTCTTGGCCACGGCTCTGGCTCCCGCTTTGGCTCCAGGCGTGGCTCCAACTCCCGCTCCAGCTCTAACTCCAGCTCCAGCTCCTGCTCTGGCTTCAAGTCCTGGTCAGGGTCCTGCACCGTTTGAGGATGGCACAGCTGTCGAGCCTCACAAACGGGCTCGGGAGGACGAGGCCCGCTGGCCTGGGTGGCCTGGGGACTGTGTCTTCAGGCTGGTGGTGCCACTTCAGAAGGTGGGCAGTATCATTGGTCGCCGTGGGGAGTTTGTCAAGAAGATGTGCGAGGACACGCGCTCTCGCATCAAGATCCTGGAGGGCATCCCTGGCTCAGATGTCCGGGTGGTGAGCTCTGCAGCCTAGGGCCCCCGCATTCTTCTTCGCTGCCCTCCTTCCTCCATCAAGCTGCTTGTCACTATTGCAAGCAGAGCCTGTATTGGTAACCAGCCGTCTTTCCTGACTGTATCATCACTACGTCCAGGTGCTGGTGTCTGCCAGGGAAGACCCAGAGGCAGCCCTGAATGCGGCCATGGATGGACTTCTTCGTGTCCACCGCCGCGTGCTGCTGGACGGTGTTGTGACGGCCGAGGCAGACGGAGCATCAACCGGAAGTGGAGGAATGGGACCCGACGCCACGTCCTTCCTTCAGCAATTGCCTGCTGGGGCGGTAACCACACGGCTGCTGGTGCCGGCTACACAGGCAGGCTCCCTCATCGGCCGCATGGGCGCCACGATCAAGAACATGCAGGATGAGTCTGGGGCCTCCATCCGCGTCCTTCCAGCTGGTGCGAGCTCCGCTCTCCAGCCTGCTTACCCAAGCTGTGGCTCGGTCGGGCACATATCACTTCGTATGCTACTGTTAGCCTTCTCTGATCACGCAGGCAGCCCACTTGATCAACTTGCAGATGAAGTACCACCAGGCTCCTTGTCAGACGATCGGCTGGTGGAGGTGACTGGCGAGGCCCGCGCTGTGCACCTGGCTGTGCATCTGATATCATCCCAGCTGCGGCGGTTCCTTGTTGATCGATCTGTCCTCACGCTCTTTGAGCATTCTCCTGTGCGTACATCTCTGTTCGCCACTCTGAGCTTTGAAGGCTGAAGTGTTTGTTTACCGCTTGTAGCTGCCATGCAGGACGAGGAGGCGAGTTGGTCACACCCAATATGTGACTTGCAGTACGTGCAATGTTTGACTTGCCATTATCCTCCTGGTATTTGCAGAGACCGCAGCAATTGCAATATCCCATGCCTGTTGGCCATACGGTGCATGGCTATGGGGGTGCCAGCGGCGGGGCTGGTCCTCCTTCATATGCCCATCATCCACCTTACCAACCCACCTACCAGGAGCCCCTCCCGATGGCACATTATGCCCATGACCATCATGGTCGGCTGGCGGCCACCCCAGACCCCTATTCAGCGGCTCATGCTCACTCCGGCCAAGATACCTATGGGGCTGCCCCCGCCCTTGCAGCAACTTCAGCGTATCCTGGATATGAGTACGAGCCAGCAGCTCAACAACAGCAGCAAGCGCCTTCATATACGTCGGCTGTTTACGGCCAGGAGCCAGTAAAAGCGCTGACAACCTCGGTGGCACCGCTTGCTGCTGTGTCCAATGTCATCTCACAGGTTTCAGCCTGCTTCCACTTTGTCAATGATTCTGCTTAGCAATTGAAGAGCTTGAGAGCTGCTGTGTCTCTGGAAACATGGAGTTAGGCGAAGCCGGTTGGTCTCTTCCAGGTGTCGCAGCACATGCAGATCCCGCTTGCATACGCTGATGCCATCATCGGCGCGGGAGGCGCTAACATCCTGTACCTGCGACAAACAAGCGGAGCTACCGTGACCATACAGGAGACACGATCAGCCACTGGGGAGCCTGAGATGACCGTGGAAATCAAGGGTAGCACCTCGCAAGTGCACTCAGCACAGCAGCTGATTGAGGTAGGTTGCTCTCCCTGTTGTGTCCGTCGCACGCTCCTGTCATTACCCTGCACTGGCGAGCTGACTTGACCGCACTGCTGCTTGCGCACCTCCGAAAGTGTGCATTCGGCGCTCTTAGTGACATTGTGGGGTGGCTTTTCTGCTCCTCACCAGGGCTTCATGGCAAGCGGTTATCAAGCAGCAGCAAGTGCTGCAGTCGCTGCCCCAGCTTCAGCTACGGCCCAAGGTCCAGAGGCAGCTGCAGCTCTGCCTTCCGCTGGCCTTTCTTCTTCGGGGCTGATGCAGTATGTGCCGGAGGCCTATGGCCAATATATGGTGGCGTCTAGGGCAGGACAGTATGCCATGTCACCTGGACAGCAGCAGCAGGCTGTGCCGCAGGAGCAGCAGTCGCAGCTACTACAGTATGATGGGCAGCCTGTGCAGGCCTACTTGCAGTAGGCAGTGGGCAATGGGACTACATCCTGATCTGGAAGCTGGGAAGGGTTTGGAAAGGAGGGTGGCTGTCGGGTCACCAAATAGGAGACGAAACCGCTGCATCAGGGAATTGTACAGTTGGAGCGCAGTCCTCGTCTACTGGAGCTCAGGCTGATCAAGCTGCCTCAAATCGCTATTTGACTGAGATGCTGAAGCAGCTCAACGTTGCGCCCCGTCAGGAGCAGCGGATTCCCTGTGGCTGCAACAAGGCGAGCGTGCTCACCCAGACTGCTGGGGTTGAGCAAGGACCTAAGCGCCCTGCCCGCTCAGCACCTTGCTCGGTCATAGTTCACCTTAGTTGTCACTCATTGTTTTGACTGACTGATTGTCGGCCTTGGATAGTGCAGGTGCAAGTTCATGTTCTCTCGAATGACACAGTGTGAAAGCAGCTGAAGCCGCTCGTCTGGATCAGGCCAGAATGCTGAGCTTTGCGGTTGCAACAGAGTGGCCGCACTGAGTAGCGGACAGTGGGGCATCTCAGGCTGGGGGGGTACTGGCGAAGCTCTGGGGACAAGATGGTGGCCAGACAGTGGCTAGCTAAAGAGGGCGGCATGGCAGAAGCTATAGCTGGGCTCCAGCCCAACATCCATGACAAAGGGGTGAGCGAGAAGGAAGTCGACCTGATCCAGCGGCCACTCCAAGGCTCCTCCATAGCAGGGGGGTGGTTGCGCAGCACTCCTGTTTCCTGCTCAACGGCGGGATACTTCATCCTGCTTGTCACAGCTCAGGACCATGCAACGTCGAGAGCTGAGTCTGGGCGAGCTACAGACGTGTTCCCCTCTGATCTAGCTGCGGCGTCAGCATGGGGCTCGTCTGATCATGTTGCCTTTTCTGACCTCAATCTGATTGAAAGAGCTTCATTCTACCTTCGGAAACGCTGCTCCTGCATCGTGGCTTCATCGCTGGGGAGGTGTCTCCTTCTTCCTGGCGCCTTCACAACCGACTCTTGTAATTCCCACTGGGGTGGCCAATCGCAGCCACCGCTCCCCTCACAGGTGGCCAGGCTGTCTCTGACCAGGTGCTGGACCTCAATGCCGCCTGCAAGTGGAGCCACACCTGGACTCCTTCTGTGCCCCCTGGCCGCGCTTTCTCCTCTCTTGTGTCCCCTTCGTTGTTAGGCTCCAACCTGTCTCACAGCCTTGCCGTCGTACGACCCTTGCGCACTCCACTTGTGAGTTGCAACCGGCTTCCACCTGTGTCGGGACCTTGCCCACCCTCTTCATCTGGCAGGGGTGGTCCGAGGGCAGCTCAGGCCCGCGGAGGAGGCCAAGAAGCCTTGCCCATGCTCTATCATGACGCCAGTACTGACAATGACCAAGACCTGTACCCGTGCCATGGAGCGCAACTTAGGAAGCCCTGGCACCAGATATTGTCTAGAATGTTCTTGTGGGATGCTGTATCAGGAAGGGATGGTAACCTGCACGACAAGGAACTTGTCTTGCACGACGAGGTCAGCATCTTGTTGCTAGTTGTACTGACATCTGATGCTTTACAAATCCGACTACACATCCTAAGTGCTGCTACCCTAGACTGCTGGGCTGCCCGAGCAACCGAGGACAAGCAGAGACTGGAATCAATGATCATATCAATCACGCCACTTCTACACCTTTGCCGTGAGCTTGCACACAGCGGTCAGCCCTGCACATGTAGAATCTTTGTGGCAGCTTCCCTTGACAGACCAGCACAGACAAGCAGCCCAGCAGCCGGTGTAGCTAGTGTCATGAGGGTTGTTGCTGCTGTCTTGATTCTGATGTGTTACCAGCCTTCGCATGTGTTAGCTCTAGCCAAGTGCTCTTGTGCTCAGATATTCCCACAGCAGTGCTTCAGCTCAACAGAATCGCATCAACTAGCCAGCTTTGCTTCCCCTTGACGTTGTGTTAGCTCAATGCTAGGGAGACATCTGTACGGGCAAGCGGGCAAGCGGGTATGCGGACCAGTGCTGCAAGGAGCACATACCGCCTCCATTGCCATTGATTCATGGGCCTCATACGCCCAGATGCATGCATCACCACTGTGCATGCCAGTCACATGCTGCCCTTTGAGATAGCAAGCCCCTCTGTAACTGGCCAGTAAATATCTAGTGAGCTGGATTACCGAGTCACAATATATACAGGTCTTACTCCAGATGAGCGTGTTTAGCAGCTCATAAATCGCCCGCCACACTCGAGAGTGCAGCGCGCGCTCTCTTCTCTTGCCCAGCTGCGGGCAGAGGAGAGATGGGGGCAAGGACCCACAACTCCCAAGATCACTGTCACCCAAGCCTATGCCAGTATCTTTCGCATAAGATAATCTGCGCCGGAGAGGCAGAAGATAGCAATGGCGGACGACGGAATGGCGAATAAGACAGACCCAAGAAAGTAGAGGAAGAGCACCATTGTGCTGCACGGGAGCACGCAGAAGACGAGGATGAAGAGCAGCCCCACAAGCGGCAACTTGCGCACCAGCTTCCCGCATGCAGCCCAGGCTTGCATGAAGGACGTGGTGGCCAGCAGCGCTGCATCTATCGGGCCGTTTGAGAGCACAGCCTGGACCTGCTCCTGCTCATCCCGAGCCACCCATTGCTGCATGGGCGTGTGCCAACTGTCCACCTGCACGAGCTCTGGCCTGCTCGCACTGCAGACGCAACATACAGGATGCTGCCGTGAGCCCATTGCCTCTCACAGGTTTTAGGGTTCGAGGGTGTGACGAGCACTATGTGAGGCCCGGCATCTGCATCGACTTGGGCTATGCGCAGTGCCGCGAGGCCATGAACGATCCTGGCAACATCATCCGTGATGGCGCCCTGATCTAGTGTTGTGCAGCTGCGCTTGCTCTGCCCTGCTTCCTTTGCTCCTGACAGTGCAAGAAGTTGCACAATGGAGGGCCTGTACCCGGATGTTCCCAGAGCTGCAATTGCAGTAGCTGCTTGACAAGAGATCAGCGGACTAGAGGATAGCGGGGCAGGACCCCGACTGTGTCCAGAACCCTCGCGCAGAGGGACACTGGGCAATGTGAGGTTTGGAGGGTGAGGGTGCCACGAGCTTCTCACCCGTGTTGCGCGCTGCTGACCGCCGGAGCCGCGACGTGGCGCAAGCTGCCCGCGGGGCTGCGGTCGATCGGGTGGCCGCGCTTGGGAGATTGCTGGCCGATGGCCTCGAGCATCCAGAGGAGAGAGAAGTTCTTGCAGGGGTAGCGGAGCTGGCTCTTCCAGGCAATGCGCAGCGTCACCCACTGGCACCACGGGCAGGCGATGAAGAAGGGCAGCTGCACGGCGGCCTGGGGGAAGCGCGTGAAGCTGGCGCAGGGCAGGCCCACGATGCACTCGCGGCACAACGTGTGCCCGCACCACAGAGCGTATGGCGCGTTGGTCGCGCCGTTGAACACCTCCCTGGGCGCACCAGGCAGCCAGCGGGTGGGGTCAGGCCGGGCGCAGGCACAGGCCGCGGACGGCGGGAAGCGACGAGGGGCTTGGAGGAGGGAGGGGCGGGCGGTGGGGGGAACGAGGCGCACCAGCAGACGGGGCACTCGAGGCCGTCAGCGGCGGCGCCGGCGGAGGGGGCGGAGGNTGCGGCGGGGGGGAAGGCGAGGCGGCGCAGCAGCAGGAGGCGCGTGGCGGCAGCGGAGGCGGAGGGAGGCGGAGAGGGCGCGCCCGGAGCCGCGCGGGAGGGCGGCATGGCGGCGGCAGGACACCTTGCGCGCGCGGGCTGCGGAGCGAGCCCAGTGGTGGCGCACTCACAGCTGGCTGGCGGCAAGAAAAGGGAAGAGAATGAGCTCGCCCATAGAAGAGAGGGGCTGGCAGAAGCCAGCCAAAAAAGAATGGACAAAATCCAGAAAGCCCATTCCTCATCGCCGTCTGCTGCAGCCGCGGGCTCGGCCCGACCCGCGCCTCAGCCGCGTCAGCTCCGGCCCTTCGGGCCTTGTGGCCTTCGCTCGGGCTGGCCATGCGAGCCTGCACGTAGAAGAAAGCAGCTCTCGTAACTTTCGTAACTACTGAGTGGTCCATCCTCCCCCGTTTCATTTCAGGCGCCCCGCGCGCCTCCCCCCCCCTTCGGCAGCCTATCTGTCATTTCTGCGACGTCGAGTGTCAACCTGTCTGCAACGAGCTCAGGCGTATGCTCTGCATCAAAAAGCTGGTCGAGCTTTAGCTGCTGGCACAAGAGCTAGTCAATTGCCGTCGGGTATTCGAGCGTCAGCTAGCGACCTCTATGTGCTGACTCGTGGTTACTGAGCGGGTCAGCTTAGCAGCAGGTGACGTACATTTGTC
Organism: Spirogloea muscicola; assembly: GCA_009602725.1. NCBI lineage: Eukaryota > Viridiplantae > Streptophyta > Zygnematophyceae > Spirogloeales > Spirogloeaceae > Spirogloea > Spirogloea muscicola. The sequence continues at coordinate 15,141 of WELB01000234.1, forward strand.
CAATGTGCTTGCCTTTGTACTTGGCCACACATGGCCTCCCCATCTCTTAATATACACGCATTTTCCCTTCTGACATAGCTTCTTCGGGCCCCTTCGTAGCTGCTAAATAAACGTTTTTGGCCCCTTCGAACCCCTGTCAATTCTTTTCGGGCTGGCTTTTCACAGCCCTTGCCCCCATTGGGAGTGCCACTTGTTCAAAGCAGCGCGGCCAGATTGACTGATAGCTGTGAGAGGCCAGCCCCAAGGAATGGACAAGGTCTGAAGCAGCCGGATGGCGCAGAAAGCAAGGTACTAAGTGCTAAGACGGCTGCAAGGGGACGCTCAGTAACCTCTAGTCAGTAGATGCAAATTGGAGAAGCTAGCAGGCAGATAGACGTCGCCCTGACGGAAGCTGGACGCAGTATCTTAAGCGCGGCCTGGGCACAAGTGAACCGCAAAGGCAAGGGACCGCTGCAAGATAGTGGCCAAGCGCATCCGGAAGACTTGAGCAAGGGACCCGGCGACATTGAAGCCAGGCTGCTCGCTCTGCTGCCCGTGACGGCGGGCCACTGCACGCTGCGCAAGGTGGTGAAGAAGGTTAAGCCATCCTGTCCCCAAAGCTCCGTGCACGTCGACGGCGAGTAGGACGAACTCGTCCCCCACTGGGTGATCCGAGTACTTCCGCTCCTTGACGCCCGCCGCTTGGCGAACTGCATAGCCCGCCTCCTCCAACGAGCGTTGGGCGCTCCTGGAAAAAGCAGTCGGTGGTGACCACGTCGGCAATGAGCCGAGGCCCCCCGCCGAGAAGAAAGTGGCTCTTCTAGTGGGGGCAAGGGCTTTCAGAAGCCAGCCCCGAAAAGGAGTTGACAAGGTACGTAGAGGTCGCCACGGGATCGTCCTGAACACACCGAGCTGCAGGTTGCAGGCAAGCCCCTCCGCCACCAACTAGCACTTGTCCAGCTCTCTGGTTTAGGGTGGGCCTGACATCGCAGCAGACAGACCGCACACGGCGGCGCAAGAATGGCAGACATGCTGCAGGACGCCCACCTCGGCCGGTAGCGCATCCTTGCCGCGAGCATTGCGTGCATTGCATCTCGACTTGCGGCTGCTGACTCGGGCTTACTGTCAAAACGGCTCGTCCAAATGACGGCAATGGCTGTGAGCCAAGCTCCCGTTCGCCGTGATCTCTTGTGTAGCTGTGCGGCTTTGGCGCCTTGTAGCGCTTCGAACCTCGTTCGTGGTTTCTGAGCTGGCTTTGCCAGCCCTCGTGTTCCATGGGCGAGCCACTTCGTTTTTGGGGAGAGCCGCTGTCGCGTCGGACGAGCTTGCCACTGCGCAGGGCGGGGTGGCTGTCGCGCCAAGCGAGAGAGGCGAAGAAGAAGGCGGGAGCGAGGGCCCGGCTGGGCAGCCACAGACGAGCCGTGACGACGGCTACGGGTGGCGGCGGGAGGCGAGCAGAGGGAAGAAAGTCTTTCTTCTGAAGAAAGTGCTCGCCCATTGAGAATAGGGGCTGGAAAAGCCAGCCCGGAAAAGAATCAACAGAGGACGAGAAAGGGGCCAGGGGACGCGCTGAGGAAAACAAGCACATAAAGGAACAGAGGAGCATAGGCTTGTCAATTGAGGATAGGGGCTGGACAAGCCAGCCCAAAAAAGAATGAACAAAGAACGAGAAGGGGGCCAGAGGAAGCCAGAGGAAGCGCTAAGAAACCAAAGCACACAAAGAAAGAAAGCAGCTACGGATCACTCAGTAACCCCTGCTAAGCAGCCCAGGTCAGAGACGCTAGGCTCCTGGAAGTGGGTCCCAGGAGGAGAAAGTGCTCGCCCATAGAAAATAGGGGCTGGATAAGCCAGCCCAAAGCAGAATCGACAATGGACGAGGAGGGGGCCAGCGGAAGCGCTAGGATGCTTTGGTTTCTTAGCGCTTCCTCTGGCTTCCTCTGGCCCCCTTCTCGTTCTTTGTTCATTCTTTTTTGGGCTGGCTTGTCCAGCCCCTATCCTCAATGGGCGAGCCCTTTCTTCTAAGAACAACAAGCACATAAAGAGAGCAGCCACGGATCACTCAGTAACCCCTGCTGAGCAGCCTCAGGTCAGAGACGGTAGGCTCCTGGAAGTAGAAGAAAGTGCTCGCCCATTGAGAATAGGGGCTGGAACAACCAGCCCGAAAAAGAATGAACAGAGTAAGTGGAAGTGGGTCCCCTGGCCAGAGCAAGAAAATGCGTGTATATTAAGAGATGGGGAGGCCATGTGTGGCCAAGTACAAAGGCAAGCACATTGGACAAATGTACGTCACCTGCTGCTAAGCTGACCCGCTCAGTAACCACGAGTCAGCACATAGAGGTCGCTAGCTGACGCTCGAATACCGGACGGCAATTGACTAGCTCTTGTGCCAGCAGCTAAGGCTCGACCAGCTTTCTGATGCAGAGCATGCGCCTGAGCTCGTTGCAGACAGGTTGACACTTGACGTCGCAGATATGACAGATAGGCTGCCGGCATACCCAGAGCCAGAGAGGGGGTGGTGGCACGGCCTCGGTAGGGCCCGGCGCACCACCCCGCCCGGCCCCGCCGCATGGCGCCCGCCGCCGCCCGACTCGCCGCCGCCCGGCGCCGTGCTCCCTCCCGTGGCACGCGTGTCGAGGCGCTGCCCGCCGCTGCCGCCGCTGCCGCCGCCGCCGCGGCCGCGGCCTCCTCCGCCGCCGGCACCGTCGGTGGGGAGCCCGCCTCCAGGTCCGATGCCCGCCGTGACACCACCGGCGCCCAGCCCCTCCCGTCCGCTGCCCGCGCGCTCAGCTCCCTGTCTCCGCCGCCCTCGGGCCTCAGCTTGGAGCAGCAGCCGCCGGCTTGCGGCGCCGGCGGCTGGGCGGGGCGGTACGAGGAGCTGGAGATGGCGGTCTTCCGCTTCATGCAGCAGTCCTCCGACCCCGGCGCCTTCCCCTCCCGCCGCCAGCTCCTGCAGGCCGGCCGCTCGGACCTGGCGGATGCCATCCTGCAGGCTGGCGGCTGGCTGGCCATCGGCTGGGAGACTGGTGAGTGCTCGCCGCGCCCCTCTCCTGAAGCTAGCCGATGCTGGGCGCGCTCATCCGCGGGGCTGGCCGGGCCTGGCTCCTCTGACCCGACCCCACTACGCTGGCAGACGAGGAAGAGGCTGCGAGGGGTGTTGCGCCCGCTTCAGCGGCCGCTAGGTTTGCAGCTTCTTGTGGCCTACCGCCGACCCCGTGGTACTCAAGGCAGGCCGCTGCCGGCAGCAGGCAGTGTCCCCACGTGCACCGCGCCCTGCTTCAGCCAGCAGGTTTATCAAGGCCTGTCTTCTGTGACAGGCTCCCAGGGGGGGTGGCCAACTCGCCAGCGGAGCGCGACGATTCAGCTGCCCCCTCGCAGCCCCCAGATGCAGACGGAGTTGACCTTGGCGCAGCAAGCGCAGCAAATCCAGGGGGCGCTGCAGTGGCAACTACTGACTTTGATGAGCTGAGACGGTCATGCGGGTCTCCCAGCACAGCTGACGATGTTGTCAAGGCAGGGACTGCGACCGCCAAGCCAACAGGGTAAGATGGACAATTGTGACCTCTACCTCAAGCTTAGATTATTGGAGACTCTTGATCCATGGGCAGTGGGTTGTTGTCAATAGACCCACCTTTGTTCACTGGTCATTGGCATGTCATCCAATATCGTGGACTGGTCTGATGGTCACTGTGGGTCTATTCCTTTGGTGCTAACCCCTGGACTGCGAGTGCACATGTTGTGTGACTTCAATGCCGAAGCCAGGTCGAGGCGCCTTAAGAAGCAGAGAGGCTACTGGGGCTGTGACGAGAATGTTAGCAGGGAGCTCCGAGCATTCGCCAAAGAGGCTGGTCACCCCAGCACGGCTCCCACGCAAGAGGAGGTCTATGCTGCTCGTCGCATGGACCTCTACCATGCCCTCAAACGACGAGGAGGGTGGGGTGTTGTGCCACAGCTGTTTGGCCTGCACCAGGACACGACTACAATTCTGGTTTGCTCTACCACCGGAAACGTGCTAAGATGGATGGAAGCCTACATATTGTTTGATACGCATGCCTGCCTCTGACTGAATGTCATTTAGCCTGGTTGGCACAACTGATGATTCTCTTGGACATCCAGTGGCTCGCGAGGCTTATGCTGAGGCTTGCGAAGAGCTGTGCAGGGTGAAACTGGGGATAAGAAAGCAGGTCCACTTAGGCAGCAAGGCACCATTGCCAGAGCCCCCGATGTGAGACCAGCTAGCAGCCCCATGACAGAGCAACGGCAAGCCACAGTCCATCAAGAACAGGGGCTTCCACACCAGACCCAGCGCCCTCTTTTGCACACAGTTGAAGCTGCTGTGCCGATTTTAGGTACACTCATGCTGCAGGCACTTGCTGAGCTTGACCTTATTACGAAGTAGATGCTTGGGCAGTGCTCTCTACTAGAGTTCCAGGAAGGACCCTAAGAGCTTGCCTTCTTGATGGGATGCTTCCATGGCCTCATCTGACACCTTCTATTGCAACACCAACAGACATGGACAGGACTGTGTCGGAGGGGCTAGACAGGCCACTGAAGAGGATCAGGGCAAGGAGACGTAGAGGGCCAAGACCTGTTGAGCAAGATAAAGAGGAAGCTGCAGGAGTATCAGAAGCAGCAACTGAGACCTGGTCTGACATAGTCCGTGCTCATGATGGCAGCTTAGCTACTGCTAGTCATGTGACAACTTCTGCCCCAGATTCAGAAGAGAGTGACGCAGACAGCATGGCAGAATCTTCTTGCGAGGCCTTACCAACTGCTCACTCTGACCCGCCAGCAGGTATGCAGAGTACCTACTGCAGGCTGCAAGTCGCAAGCGTGTCTCTTCGAGCATCAACACTTGATTATGTTACGGGCTGCAGGCATCACGTGGTAGAGCTGGGTGCAGGGTGCTGTGAAGGTCTTCAGGTGGTTGTTGGTTTGAGGCAGATTAGGGTCCCCACCGGAATGTTCTGTAGGTGGTTAGGAGCTAGTTCCGAAGCCGCAGCTAGCATAGCCTTTGCTTTGAGATATCTTGAGTGCTGTCGTTTATGTCGAGCAGCTGACTAACGCAGTGCTGATAGCATGCCACTGTGCGCAGTAGTCCAACGTATCCACTCCATGGAGGAACGGATACAACAGCTCGAGCTGACATTAGCTGCAGCTCGAGCTGCACTACAATCAAGTCGTGCAGCGTTGCTGCAGAGCGAGCAAGACTTTCTTGAGGTATGCGTGAGGCACGTGGGACGTAGAGAGCCAATGAGTGGATGCTGGATGCTTTGATTCTTTGTCAGTGAATGACAAGCAGGGGAGCCAGACAACTGCACATTGCAGAGCTCTGACGCATGGCCATTGTCAACAGGTCCAGGCCCAGACTGTTAGTGAACTTGTAGGCGTCTCCGAGTCCCTGGAGGTGCGGGAAGGCATCATACAGCGGACCCGCTCCGAGCTGCGGAGCACTCGAGCACAGGTCTCAGCCCTGGAGGGTGCTCTAGCAGTGGAGGATTGGTGCGTACTGTCTATCTGATTCCACCAGGATAGAGCACAAGAAGGAGGATGTGAGGATGACATGTATTCCTGCATATCAAGGTGCCAAAGTATCTCGCCGTGTCAGATAGTCTAGCCGATCCTTCACGTATTGACAATGAGTGTGCATGTTGACTCATTCTGTCAAGACTGTTGAAGGTCCACAAGCTCCAACTCGGAAGCAGGGGACAAGTTGCTGGAGATTGATGGGCATGGATCAATGCATGTCGCACGGGTTGTGTGGCCTGATCCTGCGTCGACGGTCTTCTTGACCGGCTCCTATGATGATTGGTCAACTCAGGTGCATCCTAGTTCCTTGTTCCTACAAGATCCCACACCACTTTTCCTTCTCGTCATGTGAGCAACTTTTGGGTCCTTCATGTGGATGCTGTCGTCGTGGAGTCGCATCAGTCTCATGCTTCTGCCTGTCACGTCGCAGAGGCCTGGCTCCATCCGGAGCACAGGGACTCACTGCCAGGATCTCAAAGAAGGACGTGTAGTCATACTGATATCAGACCAACTGACACTGCAGACACTGCTCGAGAGATCAAATGCGGGGGTATTTGTTGCTACACTGCAGTTGTGCCCTGGTAGATACCAGGTCAGTAGGTCACAAACCACAACAAAGAGAGACGCCAACTGAATCTCCTGAACGGGAGAGGTTACTTCCCGGGACTCAGTGTCGGATGCTTGCCAGCAGCATAGACAGCGACGTCGCAAGCTCCTCAGGGAGAGGTGCTGCCCTGCAAGCATTGCAGACGGGACTGCAGCAAGCTCCCTGAGGGTCCTCTACATTGAATACTTGATCCTAGCATGCATGACCCACTAATCTTCAGCTGCGCAAAGGTGTTAGGGTGTTGTACTTCTGAGGACGTGTAACGGCTGCTTCCCTGCAGATCAAGTTCATCGTTGATGGAGTGTGGAGAGTTGACCCTCGGCGAGAGATTGTGTACTCTGATGGTCATGAGAACAATCAGCTCACTATACTGTAGGGTTGACTACCTGCCGTATCATGATCTAATAAGCTCCGTTCTTCTGGATGCCTTGTGCCGGGGAAGTGCCAGCTGCAAAACGGGTGATGTGACAGTGATGCACTTAGGGGGCTGACTCAGCAAAGCGCGGGAGGGACTAGGAGTATGTTACTCTGCAGGAAGGGGCGCACTGGAGGTGGGGAGGTGGGGGGGAGGTGTTTGCGGTTTGGGGGTTTTGACGTTTGTTGGGGGGTTTTGCTGATAATGACGGGTCGTAGAAGAAGGCTCAGTTCTGGCGCAGGTGTATCGGCGCCGATCAATGCTGCAATTAGGGATGTGCATAGCTCGCTGCTGCCTGCAGTGGGGCAGGTGTCCTAAGGGCTGGGGCCCACAGACAGTGAGAGGAATGAGTAGACATTAGAAAAAGCGTTGACAAGACGTGGCTGCAGAATGGCCACTTGAAACAAAACAGCCACGGAGCCCGCATTTTGGACCAGCATGATAGATGAGGAGCAAGTGCGACCGGGTGCTGGAACTGGGGCACGCGCTGAAGTCGTACTGCTTGCACAAGGGATGCAGATTTTGGCGGATATCAATCCACACGGGGGCAATGGCTGTGAAAGGCCAGCCCAGAAGGAGACTTCGTACATTTGAAACTAATGGGGTTGACAACGACGGAGGGGCCCGAAGGAGCAGACGACGCAGCTACGTAAGGGGCTACAACGATCAGGTGCCTCAAATGCCTCGCTGCTTGAGACTCCCACCGCTTCACCAGGCTAAGTGTCCGCTACTCAGAAGCGGCAAATTGGAGTGGCAAGCCGGAAGGAATGCAACAGCTCTTCCAATGCGAGGCAATGGCTGTGAGAGAGTGGAATGAGCGCCGGAGAAGGATCGCCACGTCGAGATCCAGAAGCAGCAGCTGAAACGCGGCCAGCCCGCAGTGAGCTCATGAAGTGAAGGGAAGAATGCTAGGAGTGTGTACGTAAGAAGTGGTGGAGCGCTTAAGCAGCCAGGTACAATCGCAAGCACATTCACAAAAGAAAGCGCGGCCAGATTGACTGGTGGCTGGGAGAGGTCAGCCCAAAGGAATGGACAAGGTCTGAAGGAAGGGGGGGCGATGCCTGTAAAAGAAGAAAGAGCTCGCCCAGCGAGGATCGGGGCTGGACAAGCCAGCCCAAAAACAACAATGAACAATGAGAAGGGGGAAGAGGGGCACTTCCAGTCGGCCTCCTCCTCGGGGGCAGCGGCGTGGCTTCAGGCCCTCCCCATCAATGACGCCCTCACTCTCCCCGATGAGGGTATTTCGCACTGCCGTCCACCGGCTCCTGAGACTCGCCAGCGCGCTCGGCGGGGGGCCTCGGCTCATCGCAGACGTCGTCACCACTGACAGCTTTGCTTCCAGCAGCGCAAAACGCTCGTCGGAGGAGGCGGGCTACGAGAAAGCGCGGCCAGATTGACTGGTGGCTGGGAAAGGCCAGCCCAAAAGAATGGACAAGGTCTGAGGGAGCTTGAGTGCGAACGACTAGGACTAAGCAATTAGCCAGGGAACGCTCAGTAACCTCTAGACAGGAGATGCAGATCCGAGTAGCTAGCTGGTGGAAAGACGTCGCCCTGACGGAAGCCGGAGGCCGCCGCCAAAGCTCGGCCTGCGCGCATGTGAAACGCGGAGGCGAGGGACCGCTGCATCGAGACGGCCAAACGCATACGGAACACCTGAGCGAGGGACCCGGCTACGTTGAAGCCGGGCTGCTCGCCCTGCTGCCCGATGCGGCGGGCCGCTGCACGCCGCGCCAGGCGGTGGAGCAAGTCAAGCCATTTGGAGCCAAAGGCTCCGTGCACGTCCACTGCCAGTGGAATGAACTCGTCGCCCACCGGGTGGTCCGAGTACCTCCGTTCCTTCTCGCCCGCCGCTTGGCCGACTGCGTAGCCCGCCTCCTCCGACGAGCGCTTTGCGCTGCTGGAAGCAAAGCTGTCAGTGGTGACGACGTCTGCGATGAGCCGAGGCCCCCCGCCGAGCGCGCTGGCAACGAGGTCGGCGCGCCGGGAGTGGACGCGGCCATCCGCCCCAGCGGTCGGAGGCATGACGCTCGTGTTCTCGAGCGCCACCGCATCAGTCGCGGCGGTCTGGGCTGCCGCCCAGTCGCCCGCGTCTGCGAGGCCGCCTACCTGGGCAGCTGGGCCCATGTCGCCGCACCCATCAGCCGGCGGTTCCAAGCGCACGGCATCCGCACCATGGAGCGGGTGGTAGCTGAAGTGGAGAGCGGCTCGTTGCCTTTCCAGGCTGCTCTCCGCGCTGCCCGCGACGCGCTCCTGGCGGCCCACCCCGACATGTCGAAGCAGGTCGTCCCGTTCATCTACCTTGCGCACACCCCCGACCTGCGGGCCCAGGCCCGCTACACTGCGCTGGTGGACAAAGCGGCCTACGACCAGTTGGTGGAGCTCCTTCCGCCGCACGACACCCGAGGGCGCGCCCGGCTCCTCTCCGCCTCCTCCCCTGGGGCGGCGGCGTGGCTAGCAGCACTCCCCATCTACGCGGCGCTGACTATTCCAGACGCGGTATTCAGGACGGCGGCCCACCGGCTCCTCGGCCTCCTCCCTCCCTGCCTCATCGGGGTCCAACAGTGCGAGTGCGGTGCCCGCCACGATGACCCTGCGGCGTTGGCGGCCCACATGCTCCGCTGTGCACACGGGGGCGAGCGGACAGGTTCGCACGACCTCCTGCGAGACGCCATGCAGGGTGTGTTC
>WELB01000234.1:42558-59278 GCA_009602725.1 Spirogloea muscicola
CGCCCCGCGCCGCCGCCCGGTGGCCGCGCGGCCGTCGCCGTCGCAAGAGCCGCGCCTGCCGGCCTCGGCGCAGGTACGGTTCTGATGCTCCAGCCACCTGCCGGGCCACTCCGCGAGCGCGTCCCTCGCCCAGCCGCGAGCTGGGCCCCACGAAGGGTTTAAGCCAACCTGCTGTGCCCGCAAGCTGAGCCCCAGCCATGGCCACGGCACAAGCCGGCTTGCCGGCGAGCGAAGCCGAGCCTGGCGGCTCGGAGCTCAACGGCTGTGGCCTCCCGCAGGACCTGGCGTGGCGGAGGAGGGCGACGTGGTGAGCGTGCACTACAGGTGCACGACCGAGGGCGGAGAGGTCACGACCACCCTTTCTGGGCTCCGCGGTCTTTCGTCGGGCGGCCCGCACGGCTAGCCGAGGTTGTGGGCAGTCGAGAGCGGCCTCGCACTTCGACTTCGGCACATGTCGCCATTGCTCTCACCAGGGCCTGCAGGATTTAAGCTCCACTGTTGGCAGCTGCCTCACTCGGGCACTGCAGGCTTACATCTGTCAGCCAACCAATGGCTAGCTCCCCTGGACTGACTTCACGTCGTTCGGTGGTGCGGATGCTCATATGTGACTGCACCAGCAGCTCCTTGACTCGTCGGAAGGCAGAGAAGCTCTCTGCTTTGAGGTCGGAGCCGGGAATGTAGTTGGCAACTTCCTCTTCCAGGAGTTCGACCAGGCAGTCAAGGGCATGGCAGTCGGCCAGGTTGCCAGGGTCAGAGTGAGTGTACTGCAGGCACAGATCCATGGATATGATACCAGCTGCTTCTCCATCAGGGCTGAGACAAGACTATGCAGCCACTGTTTGTGCTCATGCACCTGTTTCTGCAGTCTCTTATAATGCTTGTGTGTCCTCTGCAGTCCAAGTCACCCGAGTGGACGGAGCAACTGGTGTTCAATGTACCTGAGGAGCATGAGGAGATAGGGAGACTACGAGCAGATGCCGACACTGTTGTAGAGCCTGGCGCTCTCATTGTACTTGCCAACGGTGAACCTGCTGTCGTCCGAAAGGTCTGCATTTGAGGGTGAATCTGCTACTAGCTGCCACCGTGATATATGCACAAGCAGCAGAATTGCATGCATCTGGGGTCCTGACGAGAGAGCTTATTACTGTACCTTCCTAGACCACATGTAGCACTTACAACGACCAAAAGCATATATGCATCAGTGCAAGTTGGAGGGCAAACTTGTCAGCTTGGGTTTGCTAGCAGGTTCATGGACGTTTGAGAGCCACCACCACTCCACATAGTGACAAATTCTAGATTCTATATTGGACGCAGTCCGTTGTTGCTGCTGCCTAAATGCTAGTTGCGGGTATGTTCCTCACCCTCTAGGCCAAATGTGCAGGTGGAGGAAGGAGTGGTGCAAATTGATGCAAACCACCTCTTTGCTGGTCAATGGCTGGAGTTTGAGATCAATGTCATAGCAATCGAGAAGAGGCGTTGATGGCCAACTTATCGTGGGTGTGTTACATACTGTACTGCGGACAGCTCATCATTGAACTCTATCAAGGGCCTTAACAAAGTCCCAATCTCAAAGAATCTGATGACCTTATCAAAGTAGGGACTAGTACTATCTACGCCTTAGGCTTGAGTACCTTGATATCATTCCTTCCAAGTATTCTTGTTCTGAAGAGTTAGTGAACTTGTACTGCTCAACGCTCCATAAGATGGTCCTACCCACAAAGTTGGTTGGCCAACTTAATCAATATGTTACATACTGTACTGCGGACAAGTCACTATTGAACTCTATCAAGGGCCTCGATGAACCCCTAATCTCCCAAATTCAAGGCATCTGACGGCCTTATTTATGGTAGGGGCTAGCTATCTACGCTGTAGGGTTGAGTATCTTGATAGCCTTCTAAGTCTTCTTTGCAGAGTTAGTAAGGATGTACTGCTCAAACCTCCATGAGATGGTCCTACCCCCATGGGCCGTCACATTGCCAAAGCAGTGTATTCACCTGGAATGTAGATGTAACCCACTCAGGCTACTACTGTGCAAGCAAGAATTGTACACGTAGCACCTCCTCTTATACTTTCTGATTAGGCATCATCACAAACTTGATAATGCTGAAAGGATTTTGAGATGCAGTGAAGACTCACCTAGCCAGTATTCCAGCTGACTGAGAGCAAGTGACTGTCCTAGACCTTCTGCGCTGATCGTCATCGTCGATGTCGTCATCAAATCCTCTCTCCAACCGCTCTCTGGCGCAGATGCCAAATGTTGAGGTAGCCATCAGATTAGGATGTAACAAAATTTGTGCTTGCAGTGCAATAAACAGTCGAGCTTAGTCCGTTGGACACATCCACACCGCACATATAATAGAGGGGCGGTTCTTGTACTTGTGGAAAATCTCAGAATGTTTGCAGGCACTTCCACTATGATTACATGTACCAGATACAAACTTGATCAGCATCTTTGTGGGACTCCTTTTAAATGCAGAAGACATTGAACAACAAAGAATGTTGATAGTTGCCAAATTAGTCTATGGCATGTCTTATCAGTCCTGTTAAGCAGAAAGTGAGACCTGATACCTGAACTGGAGGCAGTATCGAGCAAGCGCGTCGGACCCAGCAAGAGGGACCTGTCCAGCGATTGTCAGTGCATTCGTGGCCGAGATGGAGTCAGCTAGCTCCAGCTCGCAGAGCTCCCTGAGAGTGCGCGCATGCGTGAGAACTGCAGAGTGGCCCCCACCAGCAGCCAGCTTCACCACCTCTCCAACGCACCTGTCCACAAACAAGCCCAGCTCAATAACTGTCTGCCAGAAGACCAACCATAATGTGCCTATCACCAGCTCCGTGATAGTGCAACCTTCACAGGAGTAGGACATGTTTCCAATGTGGATGCACCCAGCAGACAATGCTTATCAGGCCATGGCAACATTGCAAGTGCAGTGTAAACACTCCTGCAGAAGCAGAACACTGTCTTCTAGCATTGTAGTTGGCCACTGTCAATACCAATTAATGGGTGCCGGATCCCATGCGAATGGCTCTCTGCCCGTTGCTGCTTGACCGCAGCTGTTGTATCCAAATCCCAGAAGTCTTCCATCCAAGTGCAAGGCCAGCGTGTGACTCTGGCCACATGCCACCTTTTGTACCCCTGATGAAGCAAGCTGGAAAGGAAGGCGCTGGATGCATCCCTTGGCGTCCCCAGCACTGCTGTATGGCAGCCACACACTGGCATGTGGGCGTATTCATCAGCACACGATTTCGAATGAGGAAGGTTTTTAGACTAAGAGGCCAATGAAAGAGAGATGTCAGTGTCCCCCTGTCTACGGCTGTAACAATAGCGAGGATATGTAGTTGATCCAGATAGAAAAGCTGTAGGAAGATCAACTTTAAACCATGCCAGCAACTAAATGCTCCGGAAGTCAAGGATACGCCAAAGTTAGCGACTATGTGGCAAGCTTGAGAAGCTGTACCTCTGGGCACCAACACCAAGCTGGCCCTCGCATCCTCCACCCCACGTGTACAGAGCCCCCGTAGCGGTCATGGCACATGTGTGGCTGCGTCCGCACGCAACCTGGCATACTGATGCAGACTCCAGCGTGACAACCCTCCGGGGCAGTACTTCTCTTCCTGGAAGCTGCAGACTTCGATGTCCCAGCTGCCCTTGTCCTCCAGCTCCCCATGTGTACCTGCCGCAACTCCACAACGAGACGCATATTTAGCATGTATGGCCTAAGAGGAACATTGCAAGGACGGTTGCACGTGATAGGTTGCACTTGCCTGCTGCAAGCAGGTAAGAGATCCCTAGGAGCTCTAGATTGTGCAGGGAAGCCTGACTTGGCCTGACAATGCTCTCTGCATGTCTCAATGAGGTGAAAGTGCATGGCAACTAGATGTTTGGTCTGCTGCCTGTCATTCTAGCCTGGAATAGCAGCACCCCTGCGCAAGTCAAAGGCGGGTTCCTCACAGGTCTCCACTATCCGCAATAGCAGCAGTGTGGTACTCTCCGCAAGCCACCTGCTTTACAACAACCGCGATGGGAGACTCATCCAAGCTCTTCTGGAACTTGGTGACCACTCCCGGCTTCTGACGGCCATCGCAGCTGAAGCCGCGCCCCAGCTGCCCGACCTCATTGTACCCTGATAGTATTGCACATCATGTCAAATTCAAGTGGAAGTAGGTTTCTGCTGACTTGCATTAGGCACATCCCTCTGGGACTATGACAGGTCTCCATTCAGGCCAGGTTGTTTGTGGTTCTTATCATTGCAAGCTGCAAGCTGCAACACATCTTGTACCCAGCACACGGAAACAGAATATATGAGATAGAGCTTCCTCGTAGCAAGTAGTGATGAAAGTAAGAACTTCACCCCACGTCTGAAGAAGGCCGTCGCCTGTGACAGCTGCGGCATGGCTCGCCCCACAAGCTACTTGTATCACAACCTGGAAGAGCTACCACGCCACCAGCTTGTGAGCAGCCTGGAGTAGTCAAGCAAATGCTAACGCTGGCTGTGGTGCTTTCTGAAGCTTGACCCTGAGCGTTGTACGCTAGCTGAGGCTTATCATCATCTATACTGACTATGAGGCAATGAGCAATGAGGCAACGAGGCAATGAGGCAATGAAGGTAAACTCTGTGGTGATTGTTCATCAATCCAGCAGCAGGAAAATGTCCACGCTGATTACAGTCAGGGTGTGTGCGTTGCTACTGCAATGGTCTCCCTCCTGGAGCGTGGGGCCAAGACTCACCGCGTCTGGATGAAAGGCATTGACCAAAAGCCTTGGGTGATTGGACCCCTGCATCTCACAGTAAAGGTGTCAGGATAGCAAACATCCTATGCCGGCCTTCTGTGGCCTGCACCAGATGCCTCCCTTGACCACCCTGCTACCCTGGCTGAGCCCAGTCTTAAGTGTGCTGACACGGCAACATGCCAGGCAGCTTATCTGAAGCTCTCACCTGATTTTGGCCCCAGACCCACAGCCTGCTTGATTCATCATTTGGCGAATGGCTGCCTTCTTTGTTAGATGCAGGACCAATGCTCGGGCCTGAGCTTGAGCATGCGCTTGCAGCTCGCCTGGGCTTGGAGACTGCCGCGGTGCAATGAGCCCCACAGGCCACCATCAGAACGAACTCATTGTCCAGCCCAAGCACCCTCTTCGGATCTCTGCAGCAACGACCAGAACGGATCAGCGATAAACAAATGTAGCTATTGGGGATGAGTATGACATTGTCGACCAGGAGCAAGAGATGAGCACTGAATCGAAGGGGGGCATCACCTGCTGTCATCCTCGCTGCCGTCCCCGAGCTGGCCATACTCGTTGGATCCCCACGTGAACAGAGCGCCATCAGTCGTCACTGCCGCTGTGTGCTGCAGGGCCGCCACTCCAGTCACCTCATTTAGTCGCCGGCGACCAGCCGGCGCAGTGTCTTTAGAGGCAACCCCCCCCCCACGCCCTCCCCATTGCCGGTACAGGACCGACCCCTAAGCAAGCAGTGTGCCCGTGGAGGCTGACACTTGGAGGCGGCAATGGCCTGGACATGGACCCCCGATGGCTAATGGTCGAGTACGCAGTTGCTGAAAGCGGTCCGGCTGCCAGAAGCAGCGACGCGGACAATCTCGGCTCGCCCAGCAATGTCATCTGGCTTGGCAGGCACCGTGGGAGGAACCAGGCCCTCAAGTGGGAGGCAGGCTGTGCAGGCTAGCCAGGCAGGCGGCAGCAATTGGCACGTTGTGGCAGCTGTGCCGAGATCTGCAAGGGCCGATCGGCCTTACCTGGAGGCCGCAGGAAATGTCGACGAGGCAGGAGGTCGCAGCGTGGCCGCCGTGGAACTTGTGCATGGGCACCACCTGAGGGTCCCGCTGGCAGCGCCACGTCCGGGGGTCTCCGCTGGGGCCAGCCGTGTGGCTCGTCTGCCGCGCCACAACGCCCGCTCGCGGCGCCGTGAGCGGCCGCGGCCGCAACGGCCCTCTGGCGACGGCGGCAGGCAGGCGGGGCCGAGCTGGAGGCTGCGCACAGGCGTGCGCAGCGGGCTGCACACCTGGCCGCTGAGATTGTAGCCCCAGAGGTAGAGACGGCTGCGCACGACTTGGCGCGGCGCCGCGGGCGCATCGCCGCCGCCGCCGCCGCCGCCGCCGCCGCAGGCGCCGCAAAACCCGGGTGGGCGGGGTGAGGAGAGGGGGAGCTCCGCCTGGGGCGAGGCTCCCGGTCACGCAACGAGGCCTCTCCGGGGAGGGGGGTTGGCCCCCCTCTCGGGCCGCCCACCTGTCATCCCCCGCGCATTAACGGCAACTCCCGGCACCGTCACTGCCGTTCCAGCTGACTCGCAGTCAACCTGGAGGTCAGTCTAGTCCAGTTCCGGCACCTTTTCACTTCTTGGCTTTTGAACATTGGCCCNGGCGCCTCCGCTGGAGCTCGCCGCCCGCAGCCGTTGCTCCGGGCGGCGCAGATTGGCGCCGCCACGGCGCCGCCGCCTGCGCTTGTCCCGACGGCGGGCCCGGCGCCGCCGGTCTCGGCAGCGCACGGAGCAGAGGCCCTGTCGGCCAGGAGGAGGCAACCAGCAACCGCGACACAAGCGCCTTGTGCGGCGGCGGCGTCTTGCGTGGTGATGGCCCGGGCCAGCCACCAGCCGGCCCGCAGCAACCTGCCATCGCTGCAGCCGAGCCGCGAAGCAGGCCCTGCGCCGAGAGCCCGAGCTCGGCGCGGCGCGGCGGCCTCTCCCGGAGGCTGCTGGGCGCCAGCGCCCTCTGCGCCACCGCCTGCTGCGCCGCCGTCGCCCGCGCGTCGTCGCCGGACGCTGCCGGGCCGACGGCGCAGGGACAGCGCGCTTCGGACGCCGACGAGTCCAGGGCGGCGGCGTCCTGGAGGGTGGCTCCTCGCAGGGAGTCGCAGCTGGTCACCGGCAGGCGGCCGCAGCGTCTCGCCGCCGACTCCAACTGCGCCGCGTACTCGTCTGAGAGCTACATCACCTTCGGCGGGGGTGAGCGTCAGCCCCACTGGAGTCGTGTCCTCCTCCGGAGCCCGCTTTTGGTGGGCATGGTGGGACCTCACCACTGTGCTGAGCAGCAGCCTGCACCAGTTGCTGAGCAGCAGAATGACGCGACCTCCGAATCCGCCACCAATCGAACCGACAGCCCTGGCTTGCCACTGTGTCTGGGAGCTGCAGGGAGGTCATTCCACCGGACGAGCACGGTGGAGATCCCTGGAGCCCTGGACGAGGGGGAGGAGTGCGACAACGAAGATAACGGCAAGGGCAGTGCCAAGTGGAAGGGCTTTCTGCGTGGTGGCCTCGCTGCAATGGCAGGTTGGCCACTTGCAGTCTATCTTTAGCACTTACAACCAATGCCAGGTCCCGTCAGAAAGTAAGATTTGCATGCAGGTATGCACCTTCAAGCAGCTATTACTGCTAATGATCGACAATGTAAGCCTCCCTGGCAACATGCTACTGTTCACCTGCGCCCAGGGTGCCTGATAACATGGCTAGTCGAGTGGCCTGAGGTCATTTGGCCAGCACTTGTCCATTGCTCATCGGTGCACCTGAGAAATCGTGAGCCCCTGGCCTCCAATGCAGGCATCCTGCTCATGTCCTTATGGGCAAATTTGCTTCCCCTACTTCTCCGCAGGAGGAGCTGTGGCCCATCCTCTTGATCTTATCAAGGTGCAGATGCAGATACAAGGTGAACGTTTGAAAGCTCGAAGAAGTGTCGCTCGGGGCTCAGAATTGGCAGGCGGAAGGTCAAGTAAGGCGTCTGGTCGCAAGACACAAGATGAGGTCTGGCCAAGACCTGAATCGACAAGCTCCACAAATTCAACGGCAAGGAGACAGCAGCCATCAGCGCTTGCCTTGCTGTCAGACTTGGAGGTGAGCATGGTTGCAGTAAGTCAAGCTCGCTTGTCCTCTAGACTAAGGCGCCTTTGCAGGACAGGCAACAATCTTGGACCTAGCTGACTGCACTCTGATCTCTTGCACTGCAGCCAGCAGAGAGCCTCTCTTCCAGGTCACTAGGAGTCCTTGATAGGTCACTTGGGCAGCAAGAGCATCTTGCGACGTCCAGTGACAATGTTGGCAAAGAAGAGCAGGTAAACCTCAGCAACTATTTGATACCCTTCACCTGTCCATCAAGGAGAGGTATGGTGTGAGGCACTAGAAGCTGGCTGATTGCTGCAGGCTGCTGTCAAGTGGTGGGGCAAGTTGGGTGATGCAGCTGTTGTACTGTATAGCAGCTTGTGCTGACATGCAATTGATATTCTTTGCTGCTGCTGCAGCCTCTGGACTCTCTAGCTATGACCCTGCGCACTGTGCGATTGAGCGGTCCGCTTGCACTGTTCAAAGGCATCTCTGGGACTCTTCTTCGCCAATTCATGTACTCTGGAGCTCGCTTTGGTATATACGATGTGCTCAAAGGTATGCGCCAGGAGGTTGCTCGGCGCCTTTAGCTTCCGCATCCTACTCCTGACGTGCCCGATCATCTGCAAAGTCTTGTCAGCCACACAAGCACAACTGCTCAATGCTTGGGAAGACAATCGGAAACTTGTTAGACACTGCTAGATTTCATTCTCTCATTTTCTGCTTTTGTCGGCTGTTGTGCCCCTTGCTTAGGAAGTCACCTCTCCTGCCTCGTGTTTTCTGCAGACCTGCTGGCCTCTATTTATCCCTCGCAACCATTGCCGCTGGCTTTCAAGGCGGGAGCAGGCATGATTGGTGGGAGCATTGGCGCTTTGGTTTCCACCCCCGCAGAGTTGGCTACAGTTCGCATGCAGGCTGGCAAGAACAATGGGAGCACTTCTGTGACTGATTCTGAGGTGGACGACTCCTCTCCTCAACTGCACAAACCTACAGCACTCATCAAGAATACAACAAGCTGGGCTGCAAGCATCAATGGCAACGAAGAGCACCAACATTCAGCTGCAACAACTCCCCCCAGTGCCTTGAGAGTAGTGAGACGGGAAAAGGCAGGAGAAGGGCATGGAGATACCCAGCAGGTGTTTGGTGAGCCGGCTCGCTTTGGAGTCATAGGGGTTTTGGCGCAGGTCGTCAGGGAGGAGGGTGGCATTCTGGGGCTTTGGCAGGGTTGCTGGCCATCAGTAGTGCGCTCCATGATTGCAACAGCAACGCAGGTCTGCACATACGAGACCATTAAGGAGCAGCTACTGCAGCATGCTTTGAGGGGCTTCCCAGTGTTCCTCATTTCTGGTGTCTGTGCTGGCCTCATGTCAAGCTTGCTTTCCAATCCTGTGGATGTGATCAAGACCCGAGTGATGAACTCTGGCCGAGACTCCCAGGGAAGGTCAAAATATAAGGGCTTGGCAGATTGTGGAGTCCAGACAATTGCCACGGAGGGTGTGGGTGCCCTCTACGCAGGATTTCTGCCAGCAACTGTAATTGTTGTGACGTATGTCATGACACTATTTATTACCATGGAGCAAGTGCGGAAAATCCTTTGAAAGACTTCGTCCCAAATGGCATCAGCTCAGACCTACCTTAAGGTCTACCACGAACTAGAAATTCTCAAAAAGGCTGGATTTGCAGAGTAGATGTGTGAAGTGTCCAGCAGGGTAAGCCTGCTGCTCAATCGCAGATTCGATTTTGTTTGACAGGAGGGTTACTGTTGGATGGCATGTTAGACATGCGTCTGCTTATGACGTCATCCTGAAACTGGTTCCAGAAGTGGTCACACGTACTGTCCTAGAAGCCTCAGCACTATTGAGGCTTATGATGGTGCTCGCCCACATTGACATGAAGTGCCGTAGAGGCACTGAAAACCCGGGGCTCAATGACGCGTCTTTCGGATTCGAGAGTAGGGCATGCGAAGTAGCTTAGTAGTAGGCTGTTTCTACTTCCAGACTGCTAGTCCATGTAGCTGTCTCTGACGGCGCTACAGTCAGCCTCTGTGCTGTGCATGCAAAAATTAGTTATCACCATACTGTATAACAATCTCTATATTCATTCATTTCATTCTATTCTCTGGGGTGGCCACCCACAGCCATCGCCCTCAACTGCAAGAGTCTTTCTCTCTTTTGACGCAATGTCAAAAACTTGACCCGTCCTGCTGCACCAGACACCACCCAGCGAATGCACCTCCCTCAGGTGATACTCTGGAAGATTGAAATAACGCATAAGTCACAAGGATAGCAGTAGTCCTCGAGAAATGAGTGTAATCAATAATGGACGGAATCATACCTTCCGCTCCACCCCCCTCCCCCCGCTTTGGCTGTTTAAGTCCTCGTTTCCTCACTCTCCTTCAGGACATTGCCCATCTAGGCTACACACAACATGCAGATGTGTTCCCGGCTGAGATGGGCTGGCCAGCTGCATATCTGTTGTTCTTGCGACGTCGAGTTTCGGCCTGTTTGCAGCGTGCTCAGGCTAGTGCCTTGCACCAGAAAGCTGGGCGAGCTCTAGTAGGTGGCAGAAGGGCTCCGTTCCTGGCATCTAGTAATCATGCATCGAGTAGTGACCTTTATTTTTGACCCGTGGTTATTGAGCGGGTCAATCTGCTGTAGGTTATGTAGATTTTTAGATGTGCTTGCCTTTGTACCTGGCCATTTGGCCTACATTTCTTTCTAATACACGATCTTTTCTCATACTGGAAGAGTCACTCTATTTGAGTTCACTGCAGCTACTACAACAGCCAGCCCATCAACAAACCCAGCCCCAATGTCACGATGAGTATTTAGGCGAGATGGTGATGAGCTGCTCAGCTCGCGCGAGATTGTAAGCATTGCCCTTCCCATCTGTGTGGCACCCTGAATAGATGATTCGAATGACGCTAAGGCCTCCAGAGCCACTAGCTATGAGAACCCACATGCCCCTCTCCAGAATGTCACACACACATGAAAATGAGTTGAAGCGGTCGGGCCCTCTGACATCCAAGGCAAAATGGGGAACGAGAGAAGAAGCTCTCTAAAAGGAGGCGATGGGTGTGGAAGACCGCGAAGAAGAGGCTCTTTACATCTCCCCAAATGGGGCGAAGGCTGTGGAAGGCCAGCCAGAATGGTTTGGACAAGGTAGAGGGGCTGGAAAGCGCCTTGAGTGGCGATGGCGTGGCTGGAGATCCCCGCTCACCTCGCCTGCCGCGCTGCTGTTGGTGACGGGCATTGCAGGCGCGCTGCAGCGCATGCGGCTCGGCCGCACGACGTTCTTCCACACAAGGTCAATCTGAGGAGGCAGGTCAGTGGCTAAGAAAGCCCCGACTGTCGGCTCTCCGGAAGCGCGCGCCTCGTCCATGCTGGTCCTTGATCGTGCTCTGGTGAATTGGGATGTCTTTGTCCTCGCTGCGAGGCAGCGGCCGTCGACGCCCCGTGTGCGTACGCGCCGTCGGCACCAAGACTGCTCCCCTGCTTTACAAAACCTTCGGACCTTGTCCATTCCCTTCTGGGCTGGCCTCTCATAGCCATCTCGGCTATCGGCCGCGCAGGCCGAGGCTGTTAGGTGACCAAGCCTTCTGCCAGCTGGGCGGGGTGCCTGGCAGACGCAGACCATCTGCAGGGATTGAGCGGCTGCTACTACTGAAGGGTCCCTGCAGAAGCCAGCCGAGTGCATGCACATGAAGACTTTGGCGTGCTTCTAAGATCTGCAAGCCGCAGGCTTGAAGTAGGGCTTTCTCAAGTAAACCCGTGTCAGCAATCGGCTGTCGGGTGCGCTGAGGGGAGGGAGAGGGACCCTGCTGCGCAGTTTAGAGGCTGCTGCAAGGGCGCGACCGGCAGGGCAGGCGGGCGCGGCCTTGCTGGGGAGGCTGCGCTACGCTCATCCCGCATCCGCAGGCACGGCAGCCAGATAGCTCCTAGCTGCACCGGTGGGCGCAGGGATGCCACCGGCCCAGCACGGCAAACCTGCACTCCAAGTCATTACGCTCTGTTCCTTTGGTGGAGAAGGCCGACCCAAGCCACTGCACAGAATTGGTGCGAGCAGCACAAAAGTAGAAAGTGTTGCGGCAGGAACGGTGCCACCAGAGGAGGTCGATGACAGCACAGTACGCACCGGCAATCGATAAGTATGAAAGCTCAGCAGCCGTGAGCAGCGGGCTGGAATAAGACGGACCGGTGCATGGATATGAGATAGTCAGCAGAAGTCCGAGTCAGCATATCATGCATGACCAGCCCAAAGGTGCAGCAGAGGTGAGCAACTGCTGCCACGACACTGACAAGCATGTACTAGGCGCAACACAGCCACTAGCCCTATTGGGCTTCCCTCAATCTTGTCCTGGCATTTCACAGTCGCCATTTCCTATAAAAGCTTCTGTTATTATGACACGCCTCGCACAGCAGCCCGTCGGACTACTTGCAGGCACATTCAGCAGTCCATCATGCACTCAAATGTGGGCGGCGGCAGGGCATCAGTGCAAAAGATTGCCCCCCTCTGCAGCAGCCATCCAGCGCCCCACCACTCCACACACCCTCACGTCTTATTTCCTCAGCTTGGACGGGCGAGCTCTAGACATTGTGGATCCACTTCTTCTGCAGTACGGCTATTGACAGGAAAGGTTGGTCCAGATTGGTACATCTTTTGGTTTCACTATCACAAGCAACGATCTGGTGCCCAATCCTCTGTTGGGCAATTCAAGCTTCAATGCAATGGGCATATGCAAAGAAGGTGCCCAGCAGGTGCGCTGGAGCTCAACCCGGAGCCTTGATACTCAGCCTTTTAGGCCAGTGGCCACTGTTCGTGTTGTGCTATGTCGTCTTTGCGGCTGGCGAGCTCGCCACACCTTGACTCGGAGGACACTGACCGCAGCCAAAATGAGCAGGTTGCTACTCAGGGTAAGCGTTCCAAGCGCAAACATGGCAAAGAGGCCCGCAGCCAAAAAGGTGAACAAGATCAACAGGGTGGTACTGCAGTGTTTCTAAAAGGTAGGGTTCCGGCCTGCTTTCCGGCCCCTTCGCCCCCTGTCCATTCTTTCGGGCTGACCTTTCACACATGGATGGAAGACTCTTTCAAGAAAGGGCGATGGCTGTAATTGGCCCAGAGACAGAATACACAAAGTTCAAAGGGGCCCAGAAAAGCGTTAACACATACTGCGACTCAAGTGGCCACTGGTGCTCAATGTCCCCTATTGAGCTGCAGGTCAGAGAACGTCTTCGGGTAGCGGGTTCTCTGTCTGCCACATAAACTTGCTTCTGTTTCACAGCCCCCGCCCGTTCGGCAGAGCTTGCTTACTTCGTTCTCAGGACAGAAGAAGGACGATGTCATGGAGGCAATGGCTGTGAGAGGCCAGCCCATCAACAAGAATGAACAAAGTTCGAAGGGGCCAGGGAAAGTGCTGAAGCACACAGGAAATCAAGTAGCTACGGAACACTAAGTAACCCCTGTTGAGCAGCCGCAGGTTGGAGAAACTGGTTTCCGGGTCGCGGATCCCCTGGCAAGGGCAAACGAGCCGTAGGCAGATGAGGGTGCCCCGCAGTATGCGGACCATGCGCATCATGTGCGCCGTCGTGTGGGTGGCCTGACTGTCGTGTAGCGTCGGTAGGTGGGGGCCGACCCGATTTTGAGTTGGATGCCCGATACGATGGCGATCTGCGCCTCCAGAGATGCTGAGCCACCAGCCGAAAGATACGGAATTGGTGCCATGGCATCAGCCGCTGCGAAGAGGCAGGCGAATGAATGGGCAAGAGCGGGGCACGCTTCGTTGAGGACGAGTTGAGCTCATCCACAATTCTTTAACATACACGCATTCGGACAAACGGGGCGAGGGCTGTGAAAAGCCAGCCCAATAAAAGCTGATAAGGTCCGAAGGGGGTCGAACAGGAATGGAACCCACACTAAGCAGATACCGTGTAGGAGAGTCACTCAGACTCAGAGGAGGGCAGTGGCGGGAGAGTGGCGATTCGGGCCGACAGGATGCGGGATTGGGGGAGGGGTGGAGCATCCGGAGCTGGATGCCCTGCGGGGCTTGGCGACAGAGCGGGCCGCCCCGCGGGCCCACCCGGCAGGGGCAGCGGAACCGGCGCGGGAGGAGCGCCGCACGAGTGGGGGGGGCCCGCGGCCGGGATTCGCGGAAGCCGAGAGACGCGCGCACCCGGCGGCGCGGCGCGCGGCGCGCGGGGCGCTGAAAGATGCCAGATGCCGAGGCCCGTGGCGCCGCCGATGCTCCTCCCCGCCGGCATCTTCGCGCCCCCAGCCGGGCCCCGCGCGCCGCCGACAGCCCTAAAAGCCCAGGCCCCCCTCCCCCGCAAGCCAACAACCCCCCAGCCCCTCCCCCATGGCGGCGGCCGTGCGGCAGCCGCTGCCGGCGGCTCTGGCCGTCGCGGCGCTGCTGCTCGCCGCCTCCGCCGCCTTGGCCGCAGCCGACGCCCCCCGTACGGCCCGCGGCCCCCGCCCTCGCTGCCTCGCTGCTTCACCGTCCCCGCCTCTCCTCCTCCTGCATCCTTCCCCTGGCCCCGGCAGCTCGTGTCATCCTCAGCCAGCCAGGCCAGCTCCAGCCTCCCCCCCCACGGTAGCGGGCTACAATGCTGCACTGCTAACAGCTTCCATGTGCGCGCCCTGCCTGGCTGGGCTTGCCGCCCGCAGCTCCTCCAGCTCCCGACGTGGTCATCCCACCGCCAGCTTGCCCCCCGGCAATCGGCAGCTGTGTGGTCGGGTCAGGCTGCTATGATGCAAGCTGCTCTTCTCAGTGCAGTAAGTGCTGCCTCATCTCAAATACTGCACCAGCACCAGTATATCATTCTCTGGGCCACTCGTTCTGGTTTGCGAGCTCACAGCAGCATTTGCCAGCTACTGCATGTGCACGCAAAGGCCTCAGCCCCTGCTCTCTCACTATCCTCATCATTGCTGCAGTCTGTTTGAATGGTGCGTCCTGCGATGATGGACCTACGGGGACCGGTGTGTGCGACTGCTCCAAGGCTGGCCCTGGTTTCTTCAGTGGGGCCTTCTGCAATAACTGTGCCTTCAACTATGACTTCACCACAGGCTGCACTACGAGTGAGTATTTCCTTCGTGCAACGTGCTCTTCGGACCGGAGTATCTCTGCGGAGTCTCAAACATGGCCGACACCGTGCTTGTACGACCTTCTCCAGTATCTGTACCTTCCTCTGTCACCTGCTGCCAGAGGTGGGGAGAAGTCTGTCTTTCTGATCAGCCTCCCCTGTCATCATGCAGTCATCGACCCCTGCACCGGGTCTGCCACGGTGGCCCCCAAGGACTGTGGCAGTGATGTCTGCACTTTCGTCTCGCCAGGAGTGGCTGTGTGTGGCCCTCTTCCTGTGGCTCCCGCGCCTGCTCCAGCTGTTATTGTTCCTCCAGCTCTGTGTCCTCCCCAGGATGGCTCTTGTGCAGTTGGATCGGGCTGCTATGGCACCGACTGCAGCTCGCAGTGCAGTAAGTTTCATTGTGTGCCTTCCACTTTTAAGATTTACTCGCCTTGCCAGACTTCACTTTATGCATATTGCTGTCTGCGCGACAAATACTCAGCCTCTGCCATCGTACAAATGTCGAGGCCTATTGCCCACCGGCTTCACAGCTGACATATGACTGCTGCGCTCCTACCTGCAGTTTGCCTTCATGGCGCCACTTGCAGCGATGGCCCAAGTGGGACCGGCATTTGCGACTGCACTACTGCTGGTCCTGGGCGGTTCAGCGGTGCCTTCTGCCAGAACTGCGTCTTCAACTATGACTTCTCCACTGGCTGTACAACGAGTATGTCATATCCCCAGCAAGCAAGTCCAAGCCTCATCAGGTTGAGATCAGTGTCTGTATAACAGAGACTGAGCAGCAAGCTGTTGCCACGTGCACTGTCCAGCACCTCCAACTCAGAATGTAGAGCTCTGATAAGCTGCGTAATATTTGATGGACAAGCAGTCATTGACCCCTGCACTGGCACGGACACGATCCCCCCCAAGGACTGTGGCGATGAAGTCTGTACCTTCATCTCGCCTGGAGTGGCCGTCTGTGGCCCTCTCGCAGTAGCGCCAGCACCTGCTCCAATTGTTCAGCCGCCGCCACCTCTCTGCCCTCCAGCCGACGGCACTTGTACGCAGGGGTCTGGCTGCTATGGCACCAACTGTGCTCAACAATGCAGTGAGTGTTGCTGACTACCACTTCACAGAAGCGCATCCAGTCAGCCTCTCCTTAGTGGGCTCAGATAGCTGCCAGAGAGACCTCTTCCTTGTAGAGGAGAGGAATACAATGCCAGAGTTGCCATTTTTGCTCTATGAGAGACACTGACAGAAACAGTGACAGAGACACTGTTCCCTTGTGCGGTGTGTAGTTTGCCTCCATGGTGCAACATGCTCTGATGGGCCTAGCGGCAGTGGCATATGCGATTGCTCGACTGCTGGGCCTGGATACTTCACAGGCGCCTTCTGCAACAACTGCGTTAACAACTACGATTTCACCACAGGCTGCACGACAGGTATGCCCGGCAGCAGTGCAGATCTCTTTCATTGTCTGCATAGAGAAACGTGACACGCTGCCAGCAGGAGCTAGACCAGGCTGGCGGTACCCGTAAAGCTAAGAGCTAGGACAAGTGTCCTGCGCGCAGTGATTGATCCATGCCAAGCGACACCATACCAGCCGGCGCTCAACTGCACGGTCCCCAAGTACCAGCAGTGTGTGTTCCAGTACCCAGGCAATGCCACCTGCGACTGCATTCCTCCCTACCAGCGGCGTGGTGGGCTTTGCCGCCTGCCTGCTCCGCCGCCACCGCCCCGCCCGCCTCCGCCTCCACCGAGGCCCCCCAGGCCTCCACCCCCGCCAAGGCCACCCCCGCCACCGCGCCCGCCTCCGCCGCCTCCCTCTCCGCCGCGCCC
>WELB01000234.1:68223-82899 GCA_009602725.1 Spirogloea muscicola
AATGGAACTGGCATATGCAATTGCACAACGGCTGGCCCTGGTCGTTTCACTGGAGCTTTCTGCCAGAACTGTGTTGCCAACTACGACTTCACAACAGCTTGTACCACCAGTACGTCCTTCCTCCCTTGTACCAGGTGCTCAGGTTGAGAGGCAGCACCTGTCAGTAGTTGCTCCTTCAGTACAACAGAGTGTGCATGTTCCGCCTCTTCTTTGTCCACAAGAAGTTCTGACTTACTTACATCACAGTACTTACATTGACCTACTGGCGGACTTTCTTGTTGGACCCTGCAGTCATCGACCCATGTCTCGGCTCTGATATTGTCCCTCCCAAGGACTGCGGCAGTGCCACCTGCACCTTCATCTCATCCGGAGTTGCTGTTTGCGTGTCTCCTGCACCTGCCCCTGCTCCCATCGTTGTGCCTCCACCGCCGCTTTGCCCCCCCCAGGACGGCTCCTGCACACTGGGAAGTGGCTGCTACGGCGTCAATTGCAGCTCGCAGTGCAGTAAGCTCCTCTGCTGTCCCTTACTGGCATCTGAGCTGTAGGCTTTGCTGTCATGTCAAGAACAATCTCAACCGATCCACAGTCTGGGTGCTTGGTGCCGGTCCTGTAGCCTTGAAGAAGATGCTCCTTGCTTCCTCTCCATTGGGATCAGCCAACAGAGTCTGACCACGGTTTCTTGCCCCTGCAGTATGCCTGAATGGAGCCAGCTGCAGCGATGGGACTAATGGAACTGGCATATGCAATTGCACAACGGCTGGCCCTGGTCGTTTCACTGGAGCTTTCTGCCAGAACTGTGTTGCCAACTACGACTTCACAACAGCTTGTACCACCAGTACGTCCTTCCTCCCTTGTACCAGGTGCTCAGGTCGAGAGGCGGCACCTGTCAGTAGTTGCTCCTTCAGTACAACAGAGTGTGCATGTTCCGCCTCTTCCTTGTCCACAAGGAATCTGACTCATTTACATTACAGTACTTACATTGACTTACTGGCGGATTTTCGTGTTGGACCCTGCAGTCATCGACCCATGTCTTGGCTCTGATATTGTTCCTCCCAAGGACTGCGGCAGTGCCACCTGCACCTTCATCTCATCCGGAGTTGCTGTTTGCGTGTCTCCTGCACCTGCCCCTGCTCCCATCGTTGTGCCTCCACCGCCGCTTTGCCCCCCCCCGACGGCTCCTGCACACTGGGAAGTGGCTGCTACGGCGTCAATTGCAGCTCGCAGTGCAGTAAGCTCCTCTGCTGTCCCTTACTGGCATCTGAGCTGTAGGCTTTGCTGTCATGTCAAGAACAATCTCAACCGATCCACAGTCTGGGTGCTTGGTGCCGGTCCTGTAGCCTTGAAGAAGATGCTTCTTGCTTCCTCTCAATTGGGATCAGCCAACAGAGTCTGACCACGGTTTCTTGCCCCTGCAGTATGCCTGAATGGAGCCAGCTGCAGCGATGGGACTAATGGAACTGGCATATGCAATTGCACAACGGCTGGCCCTGGTCGTTTTACTGGAGCTTTCTGCCAGAACTGTGTTGCCAACTACGACTTCACAACAGCTTGTACCACCAGTACGTTCTTCATCCCTTGTATTAGGTGCTCAGGTTGAGAGGCAGCTCCTGTCAGGAAGTGCTCCTTCATTATAACAAGGCTGTGCATTTTCCGCCTGTTCTGTGCCCACATCTGACATCAGGCCATTGACTTACTGAAGGACTTTCTTGATGAACCCTGCAGTCATCGACCCATGTCTCGGCTCTGATATCGTTCCTCCCAAGGACTGCGGCAGTGCCACCTGCACCTTCATTTCATCCGGAGTGGCTGTCTGCATGTCTCCTGCACCTGCCCCTGCTCCCACAGTTGTGCCTCCTCCCCCGCTTTGCCCCCCCCAGGACGGCTCCTGCACACTGGGAAGTGGCTGCTACGGCGTCAACTGCAGCTCTCAATGCAGTGAGTTCTCCTTTGTGATGCTTTGACAACTCCAGCCTGTGGAATCCAGGCTTTATGAAGAACAGACGCGGGCACTCCATGCGTCTGCAACTATATGATGCCTGCTGCAAACACCCATTAGAGCTACCTGCAGTCGAAGTGCAAGCGCAATAACCAACCCCGCGTCAATCTCTCGCTCTCTCTCGCCCTCCGTCCCTCTCTCCCCTCTCCCTCTTTCCCTCTCTCCCTTCCCCCTCTCCCTCTCTACCCCTCTCCCTCTCTCCTTGTCAACCCCTTTCCCCCCCCCCCCCCCCCNNNNCCCCCCCAGTGCCTCGTCCCCCCGTTTTCACTCTCTCAGTCCATCTCAACCCCTTCCTCCACTTTGCCTGAATGATTTTGGCTGACAAGGTCTATGGTATACTGCGTCGTGTTGTCTGCGGAACGGCAGCAAGTGTCTAAGATCAGAGTCACATACACTGCACACATGCCTAGCTCATACTGTCTTCAGCCATGATATCCCTGCTGCAGCTCTTAGTGTTGCTTGCAGCCTCATTGCAAAGGCCTCGTTTTGTCCCCTTGGGGGTTGACATGCAGCAGACCTGACAATCTTCATCTGGTCTACAGTCTGCTTAAATGGAGCGACCTGCAACGACGGGGCAGAGGGAACTGGCATCTGCAACTGCACCGCGGCTGGCCCTGGACGTTTCACTGGAGCTTTCTGCCAAAACTGTGTCGCAAATTATGACTTCCTCACTGGGTGTACCACAAGTATGTACCCCTCCCTTCTGGAGCACATTCCAGTCACTGGGCGACAGCTCCATAAGTACTTGCTGCACAAAGTGTCTCCATGGCTTGGCAAGACATCTCATTACATGGCCTGCTTCCGGATGTCAAGGCCTCTGACCAATCATTGATCGACTCTATCTACTTTTGCAGTCATCGACCCATGCCTTGGCTCCGATGTCGTCCCTCCCAAGGATTGTGGCAGCGCTACCTGCACTTTCATCTCATCTGGAGTGGCTGTCTGCGTCTCTCCTGCGCCTGCCCCGGCGCCCGTCGTTGTGCCTCCCCCTCCACTGTGCCCCCCCCAGGATGGCTCTTGCACTGTTGGAAGTGGCTGCTACGGCACCGACTGCACCTCCCAATGCAGTGAGTTGACATCTGCACTCACAACCTATCTGCATATAGCTCACGACATAGTGTGAGGCCCGTTTCTCTTACTCATGTGATGGTGTGTTGTGATCGAAATGTGTGCTCAGTCTGTGCTAGCAGAAATGCTCCCAGTTGATGGTGCTGTCCCTTCTCTTTTCGTCTCTCCAGTCTGCCTGCATGGAGCTACATGTGATGATGGTCCTTCCGGGACCGGCGTGTGCAACTGCTCTACGGCTGGTCCTGGCTTTTTCACTGGAGCTTTCTGCCAGAACTGCGTTTCCAACTACGACTTTTCCACTGGGTGCACCACACGTGCGTCCCCCTTCCTAGAAGCTCCAAGTGGCAGGCCTTCTTGCTGTGGCTTGTTGTGATAATTCTAGCAGTAGCTCAGTAGCCCAATTCCTTCAATACCGTAGCCACAAGGATGACTGCCTCCGTCTCTTTGCCTCCATGAGAGTCAGTGGCTTACCAGCACTCATGCTCAATCTGCAGTCATTGACCCTTGCTTGGGTGGCATCAACATTCCGCCGCTGGACTGCGGAAGTGCGGTGTGCACCTTCATCTCATCTGGAGTATCAGTCTGTGTCTCGCCTGCACCTGCACCCGCCCCTATGGTTGTGGTGCCTCCGCCCCTTTGCCCACCAGCCGATGGCACCTGCACCAAGGGGTCTGGCTGCTACGGCCCCAACTGCACCACCGAATGCGGTGAGTGCGGGCTCAAGCCCAAGGGCAACACACGTCGTGCAAGGGCCGGCTACAGTGCTTCGTGCAAATGGACTTGCGGGTGGACAGTACTTTGCCACGCCTGCTCAACCCATCATCTGATGGTCGACCTTGGTGCCGTGGTGCTCGGTGCAGTCTGCCTCAACGGGGCGACATGCTTTGACGGCGCCGGTGGCAATGGCACCTGCGACTGCTCGACTGCTGGTCCCGGCCACTTCACGGGCGCCTTCTGCAACAACTTCTTCAACAACTATGACTTCACCACAGGCTGCACCACAGGTACCGCCAGGCGCAAGAGCTCCTGGGGCCAATCTCGTGGTCTATGCATAACACATGGGGCTTGAGAGCTGCCGAACTCACAGCCAGGGACTGATGTGGGTGCCCATGAATGCGTGCCCTGCAGCGATCGACCCGTGCCTTGCGACGCCGTTCCAGCCAGCTCTCAATTGCACGGTGCCCAAGCACCAGACGTGCGTGTTCAACTTCCCCGGCAATTCGACTTGCGAGTGCACTCCTCCCTACCACCGGTGTGACCTCCCTGTCCCTGGGTCTTGCCGCCTGCCTGCTCCGCCATCGCCGCTGCGGCCTCCACGCCCGCCTCCGCCGCCGCCCCGGCCTCCACGCCCGCCTCCTCCACCACGCTCACCTCCTCCTCCTCGCCCACCTCGCCCGCCTCCGTCGCCGCCCCGGCCTCCGCACCCGCCGGCCGACGCCCCTTGATTGCTGCTTGCAAAGCTCACCAAGTGAGTATCACAGGCTCATCCCAAGCCCTAAACCACCCCTACGTTTCCATCCCGCCTCCTGTCCTCCGCAGCCTAACCAGTTTGCCGCTCCACCTCATGGCATCGCCCAGCCCATCCCTAAGCTGCACCACAAGTATAACAACACTTCTCCTTTGATGAAGCAAATAAGCAGCGTCAAGCTGTCTATGGACCCCAAACTGGTGCTGCTCACATATTTAGTACCTTAGTCGTCCCACATGACATGATGAAGATGGCAGCCCCTTAGCCCTCAGGCTTTTTGCAGCTTATTCTTTGCCTCACATGGTCTGAGAAGCAGCAACCTGTGGCCTATTTGGCTGCTCAACTTCATGGGCAGCTTCCAGGACAAGTTGTGTACGCTTGTGCTCCTAGATACAGAGAAAACGAAAATACAGTACACTACAGCTAGTTAATATACATGTGCAATGCTTGTCTCACATACTGCTTGACACCAAAAGCTGCTCCCATAAAAGCGGCTGTGTCCAAGGAGCTCAGGCCGCCATACAGCTTATTACTTTTTGCTTTGCAATCTTCGCTGGTCTGCAAGAGCTGCAGTTTCAGCTCCATTACACTGCATAATTGTGAGACACATACATATTTTTACATGTGATTTCAATGACAATTTGCGGTCATTCTTACATTTGCTGCACTCTATCACTTTCACTTCCTCACTACCCCCTGCTCAGCTTTGCTGACACGGGGGTATTCAGGGCGCCCTGTCTGCCTAGCCTTTGGTTCCGTCATGAACACCTGTATGCATCTGGCTGGCAGTTTACAGCCGATTCTTTAATATCAGCAGCCGCTTTCCTCAGCAGCCATGGTCGGACAGACTGGCAACTAGCGCGGCGGCACCACATGCAGTGTTTGCCTCATGCGTCCTAATGGAGGCCGACAAGGGCATCAGATGAAAGTCCCACTAAGACCCGCAAGGTTGGCAACAAATCACTACTCTCTGCTAGCTATTTCGATGCGCATCTCCTGACTAGAGATTACTGAGAGTCCCCTTTGCTGCCGTCTTAGCACTTGGTGCCTTGCTTTCTGCGCCATCTGGCTCCTTCAGACCTTGTCCATTCCTTGGGCTGGCCTCTCACAGCCACCAGTCAATTTGGCCGCGCTTTCTCTATAGCGGGACATTGTTCTTCGATGTAGACCCACAATGGGGCAAAGGCTGTAAGAAAAGGAGAAGAAATTGCTCGCCCTTAGAAATAGGTGGGCTAGCAAAGCTAGCCCAGAAAAGAATGGACGATATTTAAAGGCCACTAAGTCGGTGCTGAAAGAAAAATTACACACCAGGACACGGAATGATGCAGAGGGATGCTCAGTATCTGTAAGAGGCCAGCCCATAACGGCCATGAAGTGGAGAGCCCCACATGGGCCAAGTGATGAGTCCAAGCCTCTGCACACTCCTCAACTCTGGCAAGACCAGCAACATTGCAAAACAGGAGACAAGGAGCTCGGATGTGCAGCTCTGACAACACTGTCATAACTTTGAAGCGTAAGACTGCAGCATGCAGCATGCTGCACCATGTTGAGACGCGGCAGCACTCGGTGGTAATGGGGACTAGCTGTGACAAGGGCATGTGATGGCCGCTGGCAAAGTGCCAGGCTGAGCAAGCGCTTGGGCAAGTAGCAACATGGCCAGGAGGCCTGAAGCCGGGGTGAAGAGCTCTCTGTAACATTGGCCCCAGGGCCTCGATCTAGCTCCATGCTGTAGCCTAATAAATCGCATGCTGGGTGCACAGGAGAATCTAGAGGCCAATCGAGATTGGAACCAATGACCACCCATCTGAACCTCTTTGAGTTGCATAGGGCGGAGATGCTAACTCTTAGAGCCCAACGGATGCCACTAATGCACTGTCAAAATGGTGAGTAGATCGAACATTGTAGAGATAGCGTGCCAACTGCAGAGACACTTATAGACGACCAGATTGTTGAAGTCCAAGTATCACATGTAAGACAGACGGCAGACGGCAGTGTTAGATTACTGTGCAATTGTCTATTCATGCCGGCACTAGTAGACAATCAGTTTTTTTTCTTCCCCAAACCTGATGGCGATCAGATTTTGTTTCCCCATGATTATCGACCTTGCTTCTCAAAAAGTAACATGCTAAGATGGAGACTAGCAGAGTCCACATCATAGAGTGACTTGCAAGTCTTGCTCAACTTCTCCTATTGTCCACTCCACACTCTCTATTCTCTGTCAGCAAAAGAGTTTCAATGGCACTGTCAGTCAGGGAGGTCACACAGCATCACTGAACTGGCAACCTTGCTGAAACACAGGACTCAAGAGCCTGTAAAGAGGAAGTCGATCAGTGAGTCCATATTGTGCTTGAACTCTCTTTCCAATGAATATAGAACTTGGATGGCAAGCAGACAAGACCTTGGTCAAATCTTTGTATGAGCTTGCGAGTCTGTCATAGTCAATGTCCACATGCTCATACTCCTCCAGCCGCAATGACTGGCAACAAATCAAAAATCTGCACTATCAATCAGATGAGTATGGAGCGGCGCGTATGCGGCTGCTTATACAGCCTGACCAGCAGGCATTCCCATTGACAGTCCTGAGCCCATCTGTTTGTAAAAGCAAACGAAGTATACCACATGTTTGTAGTCTTGCTTGTACTCAGTGACTGAGCTGTCCAAGCTCCTCCTGCCATCAATCAAGGACCGAGTATTACAGATAGCTCAGTAAGTACGGGTCATAAATGAGGAAGCACGTTTTTGTCAATACAGGGCTGGGTCTGAGACACAGCCTCACATGGCCATTTGAGCTTACCTCACTTCCTTCAGGGCCAACAGGCTCTCTATGGTATAGGTGTCCTTAAGCAGTTGTTGCTCAAGCATCCTGCAAAAGCAGAGATCATTGAGCAAAGCTCTTGCATAACCAATAAGACTGGTTGGGCTGTCCCTCTGTAGTGCTACTTTTTAGGTACCATGAGATGGAATTGTGAATGCCATGACCAACTTTGAAGTGCCTTGGCATGCACTTCGCTGTGCATCAATGCTTACACACTCCACAGTCGACACAAAATTCAAGGAAGTCCTGTTACATGAGCTTGGACTGCATTGTAGAGATTCGTTTGCCCTGCCACTCCATTCTCGACAGATTCTGTGCAAGAAAGGCACAGACCCGTGTCAGAGTGCCAGTCAGTAGCAACCTAAGAGCACAGTCCTTGACCTACTGATGAATAACAAGTAACAAGATGACCATTACTGTAGTCTTAGGAGTATGATATCTAAGTAGAGCAGCAATCTTTGGAGTACTGAGCACATTGCGTATACTACTGTAAAGAAAGTCCACGTTATACATGGTCATGTTGCTGCTCCAATCGAAATTTGCAGCCGAGATTGATCACAGTCTTGGAGATCTGCTCTAACAACTGGCATGCACACGATTCTGATCAGTCAAAGTTGCTGTGAACTTTCGCATCTCTTCCTGAATGTGACCTTGATGTTGAACATGTTGCTGATCTTCAAGCTGTACAGTATCTGCTGATGATAATTGAGAAGCAAGACTGCGTTGACAAGCTGCCCATGGTGCTAGGCACCACATAGGTGGTTGTCAGCTCAGGTTGTCTTTTCCTGCTCGGGTGAAGCACTCAGCAGGAGATACTATTGAATGAAAGCGCAATCAGATCTGTGCATACTTGAAAATATCCTTGACTCTGGTCCTGCACTGCTTGGTACATGCGAGGGATCCCGTACAGCTCAGTCTCCTCCAGCCATTTTATTGATTTTCCAAGACTGCTTTGGTAGTAGGGCAAAGCCAGTGAACGTAAGAGAATGAAAGGCTGCATTGGGAGCACACATGCACATCTGAACAAACGCGGTACAAAGCTGCTGCAACCTTAGGCTGATCATGAGAAGCTGCTTACGCCTATAAAGATACTTATACATTATGGCAGTTCTGGCACTTGTGACAGAGATCCAATGCTATCACCTCTCTGCAAGTTGTTGACCTACACCTTCTGTTCCATCTGAGAGTAATATACACAAGCAGCTGTTGAGAAGTCAATATTACTGACAGTATTTATTGAATGAAGCATCTGGCAATGCAGCAAAATTGTTCTTGATTGAAGCAAGACAGACAGAGTGCAAGTCATGACCTACTGAAGCTTATGAGCCTCCCCTTGTGCTGGCAATCACCTTGCCGAGGCGACTGCAGCAACATCAGATCCTTTATCCTTTCCTCAAGTCTACCCTCCACTTCTGAAGCTAAGGTTGCTTGATATGTCATTGAGTTCTGCAATCATTTAGCTCTTGTCAGGTCTGTCTGTGGGTCCTGAGTATTTCAGCCTGGGCAGTTGCATCAAGGGTTCATGGTCTAGGGTGGAAGGTTCATCAAACCACAAGACACTTCATTGCGCATTCAGAGATACAGACTGTGCAAGATTTGCTACCTGAGGACTAATTCGTTCCTTAGTCCATAAGTGCCAACAGATAAGCAGGGTGGCTACAGCAACTTGGCCCGCACTTTTGCTAGTGGCACGGTGAATTGTGTTTCAGCCTGCAGTGCTTGTTCAGTCACCCCAAGAAGAGTGTATTCAGACCCCTGAAAGGGCGTCGATGATGACGTAATATCAGCGTGATGTACTCCGTTAACCCCTTTCTTATGTTGGTCATCATGCCTTCCGCATGCTCTGCCGTACTTTTCATTCTGTGGCCGTATTCCCAGAAGGCCTTGTGAGAGCTGGAGGGCTTGAGAAGTACCAGCAAGTAGCAACAGAATCTCTAAAGTACTGTAGATCTACAACACAAATAACCACAAGTGCAAGCAGTAAGGAAGCTGTTGACATCAAGTACCTGCAGTGCACCTTTGCCACTAGTATCAAAGTATAGTGAACCATCCTGATGGAGTGTGAAGGTGGGAAGGGAAGCTACATTACCACTATCCTACAGTTGAGGAGCAATGGTCAACGACCAGGTAATGCTAGTCTTTGGAGATGAACGTCTGTGATAGAAGCAGACCGTGGGTTGGGAGTGCAGGCCAGCCTTGTCAAGCAATTGTCGCAGGGATTGATCCGATGAAAGAATGTGCTCCTTGTACTCAGCATGTTCTGCCAGCACATCACCATACTGCTCCAGCAGCTCAAGCGCCTCATTATGAAGCACCTGAGCACATCTCTCTGAGAGATTGTTGAGACAAGGAGGTCAACTGACAGTGACGAAGCCGCCACAGTGGAGTCACATGCGAGCAGCGGTCCAAAGTCCGCCTATAAGTTGGACAAGCTCACCTCAGCTGCATAGAAACGAACCGCCACCTCCCGTTCTACATGCCTTTCCTGCATAGTCAGCATTGTCCTGAAAGGAATAAGTTGCATAGGCTGATGCGTAGCATAGTAGAGCGAATGGCATCGCCCTGAAGAGCACCTTGGTGACGGGCAGCAGCTGTGGATAGCAAGCGCAGGTAACTGCAATCATAACACTGGGTTTTCGTTTGGTAGTGGCGGCACCCTCTCAGCCAAAGCAGCTATGTCATTGCAGCTCAACTCAGGAATTTCATCCCGGGAGGCAGATTCCCTGCTGTAAGGAACCACATCCAGCCAACGAAGTGCTATCACACAGATCGCCAGTGCATGTGTTCAGAGGGGGCAACCTCCTGCAGCTCTTGAAAGACGTGGCGCAGAATGAGGGAGCCGTCTTCCGCCAAATGGTGCTCCTTTAGACGCTTCAAGAGGCCGCAGAACTCGGGGTACTGAAGCAACTCGTCTTTGCCAACCGACACCATGCTGCATGAGGCATGTGCAGCGAAGCAGCAGGAGCACCCAGGCATGCGGCACAGAGCAGATAGAGGTGCGGCTTCTGCGGATGGCGGAGAGCCGGCGCCACTCAGGCGCGCTCATCAAGGGAGGCGGCGGCGGAGGAGGGCAGTGGTTCGGCGGCGGCCTGCCGGCGGCGGCCGAGGAGGGTGGTGGGTGCCGGCGGCCACAGCTGGCACATGTTTTGAATTGTATGGAGAGCGGGAGGAGGTTGGCCTCGCGATCTGCTGGCCGTGGCAGCGGCCGCGCTGCCCCGGCCAGGAGAGATCGTGTATTAGAAGAAGAAGTGGCACTCCCAATGGGGGCAAGGGCTGCGAAAAGCCAGCCCAAAAAGAATTCACAAAGGTTCAGAGGGGCCTAAGAGCGGTGAGCAGCTACAAAGGGGCCTGAGGATGCAATGGTAAAACAGGGGGAGGATGGATCACTCAATAAGTACGAGTGAGGAGCCTCAGATCCGACAGACTAGCTGCCGGGAANGCACCTTCTATTTGCTGAAGATGATGTAAGTCTTTAGATATGCTTGCCTTTGTACTTGGCTATTTGGCCCTCGTTTGTTTCAAATACAGAAAATTGAATTCTCTCTCAGGGCGAGCACTCTCTTTTTCAGGCCCCTCCTCGCACTTCGTTCTTCTTTGTTCGTCTTGCTTCGGCCAATCCAAGCCATCGCCCTACTGGATGAGTCTCTCTTCTCGGCACCTGCGGACCCTGCCCACTCTCTCTTCGAACCTTTGTCGATTCTTTTCGGGCTGGCTTTTCACAGCCCTTGCCCCCATTGGGAGAGCCACTCCTTCTATT
Source organism: Spirogloea muscicola (assembly GCA_009602725.1). Taxonomy (NCBI): domain Eukaryota; kingdom Viridiplantae; phylum Streptophyta; class Zygnematophyceae; order Spirogloeales; family Spirogloeaceae; genus Spirogloea; species Spirogloea muscicola. The sequence goes on from WELB01000234.1 coordinate 79,328, forward strand.
GGGCTGGCCTTCCACAGCCATCGCCCCTCTGGAAGAATTGCTTCTGGTTTTGCACTGGTTGCTGGTTGCAGAGTGCGGCTCTTGCATAGTTGCAGCGCATCCATGCTCCAGTGAGGCGCACTAAGCCAGACTACTGGCTTGCGTGGTGATGCTCCGGCTCCCTAGACAAGTCTTCGGGAATTCTTACGTGCTCACTCGAGGGTGCTAGAGTTCCCCTTCAGTTGGGCTTTTCGTCCTATTACTTCAGCCCTTCTAGATTGTCTTGGTTTCCACAACGGTGCGCTGGCTAGGGTTGGTCTCCCTTCCTCATGAGCACCGCGCGCCCCTCTGTTTTCACAGCCGTCGCCCGCTTTGGAAGAGCTTCACCTCCTCCCTTTTCACTTTGAAGGGCAGCTGAGGTCAGTAGGATGGGTACTTACATTCCTCAATGACACTTGCTTTCCTCAATATCTTACTCCGCCCGACTCCTTGTTCGATCTTTTGTGGGCTGGCTATTCACAGTCCTCCGCCCCTTTGACGAGCTACTTTTGACCGCTGGAGCAGCTGCGCCCCTCTTGGAGCATTTGCGGGCTGGTGCAGGAGGTGGACTAGCCGCCTGATGGTGGTGCTACAGGGCGAGGACTTTGGCTATGCTGTGTGTGCAAGTTCTTCATATGCAGTGGCTTGGATCATATCCCTAAAGCTGAACCAAGAAGGACACTGGGGCTTTCTTTAATGTGTAATTTTGTAAGACATGCCAGAAGTTCTAAGACAATGCACATACATAGTACCATCACTTCTGCCGTCTGCTGGGGTGTTGTACCTGTTCGTTGAAAGTGACCTTGTAAATATTTGTACCAGTCTGATAGATTTGAACAATGACTGCCCGTAATGTCTTACACAAGAACGAAAATACACTTTTCAAATTTGGGAGGACTATGAAATTGCGTGATACAAGTATGCAGCATTTGGTCGGTAGTGGCTGACTGCTTTTGTCCTCTTGGAAGGGGCTTAAATTTACGCGCTACCGTAGATGTTGGCCCTGTACTCAGAAGCCACGAGTTGGGCTAGAGTCACGTCGTCCCCGCCCTCTGCAGAGCAATGTCAACCTGCTTACCGCAGGCGACTTGGCACGGGCGATCACCACTGGCAACGAGTAGCACTCTCGCTCAAATGCCAGCGCACTTAGCCATATTCTGCCAGAGCTCGGCTTTTGTTGGCAAATCTGCAAGACTAGCACAAACGCACCCCAAGAGTTGCCTGCAACTGTGGGAATCATCTCACAAAATATAATATATGTGCTCTGCCCAGCAGCGAGCGCCTACGTCCTGGGCGGTGACTTGGACCATGTGCCCTGGGCGGTGACTTGGGCCGTCTACGAGCGTGCTGGTGCTGTGTGGATTGCTGATGCCCCAACTAGAGCACTCCTTTGAGGGGCGGAGGGAGGGGGGGTTGCCCGGGGGAAAGCCAAGTCGCTGATGCAGGATGCAGCAGCTACAACCTCGTGAGCTGCATATCTCCAATCTCAGCAGCAACCGCGGAAGATCCTTGGAGTTGGTGCTGCACATGATAGTCAGCGTCCCAAAGAGCCAGAGGGCTTGACGTTGGTAACTACAAAGTCGCGGTAGCAATGTCCTCTTGGCAATGGACGGGTACTGCCAGGTGGCTGCGGCGCATCGCGAGGTCCCGCCCATCATGCCAGCTGCACAGCAGGTCACAACCTGCCTAAGCCCTGCACTTCAGATTGGCATCTCACAACCACTCCGTGCTGGCGAGGTCATCCTCGTGGCTGGAGTGTACCACAAAGTGTTGAGGCTCGTGCTCTCGCCTGCTCCTCTGCTCTTCTGCACGCTCATGATTCTTCCGAGGGCTGCCCTTTGTTGCAACAGACTCATGTGAGGGCTCCTTCACTTGGTGCAACACCTTCTGCAATGGCAGGTTCTGTCGCAGATGCTCAAGGGCTTTCTGGCGTGCAATGTGCGCTCGAATTGCTTAGGACAAGGCCCGCGGCACGTCAGTAGGGCCTCGTGCCGTCCACCACAGCGGCTGCAGGCCAGTAGTTGCACACGAAGTACTGTGCAGTACCGTTGATATCGCCACCAGTGTACGGGCACAGTGCCTGCAGCGACAAACGTCCCACTCCGTGCGAGAATATCACAAATCCTGGCCGAGCCAGGGGGCCGACTGGAACAGGCAGACGTGCGCTGCGGGAGGTTGACGCGGCGGGTCGACGAGGATCGACAGGTTGGTCACCTCTGCGCAGCCAAAGGCGGTGGTGTTGCGCCACACCACTTGGAGAAACGCCGCGCAGTCCTGGCCTGCCGTGCACGCGTTGGCGTCCTCGTCGTACACCTTACCCTGCTCGATCCAAGCCTGCGTCGCAGAGCGGGGATTGTACCTGGCCCCAGCAGTTGCTCCGCTGAGACGCGGGTCGGCCTCTACGGTCTCTGCTGAAAACATAGCAGCGAGAAGGCAAGTGCGGTACCTGGCGAAGCTCTGGCCCACAACTCCATAGAAGACGTTCTCGCCAAAGCCCACATAGCCGGGATTGTAGCCGGGGGTGCAGCTCTCGCTGCCCGCGACGCGATCGGCTTGCTGCTGCGCGAATGCGGCCAGGTCCTTGCTCCACAGCAGCGGCCGACCACTGAAGAACCTGCGCCTGCATGGAGAAGCCCGCTGTGCAGGGTGAGTGAGGGTCACTTTGAGTTGGCTGAGGAGCGAGCGAGCGAGCGAGCGAGCGAGCGAGCGAGAGAGAGAGAGAGAGCGAGAGAGGGGGAGAGAGGGGGAAGGGGGGGGTTGTGCAGATGGCGGCGTACCTCAGAGGCGTACAAGCGACCGCCGAGCAGCGTGGCCCGCTCGCAGTGGGCAGCCGCGCCGAGCACCTCGCTGGCGTTGGGCTCGGAGCACGCCGGCCCGTACAGGAACACCGTCCTGACGGCCGCGGCGCCGGGGTCGTCGCCGGAGAGCATGGCCGCCACCGCTGTGCACGCCGGGGTGGCCTCTCGGCCCCCGCCGCTCTCCCGGCTGCGGCGAAGGCGCAGTTCGGGGAGAGAGATGAGGCGGCTATGCCGGCATACCGCCCGCCCCGAGGCGCAGCGCCGGACCTCCTGTCGAGGCGCGCCGCCCGCAGTCCAGACTTACGGCGGCGGCGCTGGCGGCGGCGGCGCTGGCGGCGGCGGCGGCGGCGGCTGCGGAGGCTGGCCGTCGAGGGTGTGAAGCCCGGCCTGGGGGTCACCCGAGGAAATGTAGACGCCCCGCGTCGAAGCTTGACGCAATGCCCCCCGATAGCGGGAGGAAAGTAGCTCAGGCTCCGGGGGCGGGAGGGCTTCGAGGAAATCCGTCGAGAGCTGACGCGGCCAGCTGCGAGGCGGTTTTTTGCTCTTCGAAATCGTTCATAAACACCCTCGACATTCACCCGGCTGCCTTTTAATATCAGCAGCCGCGTTCGTCTATCTTTTCTCCTGAGGAAATTCCTCGAAGAGGCAACCCCCTTCCTCAGCCCGCGTTCTCCACCAGCCCAGGGACCCCGCCGCCGCCATGGACGACGACGCCGCCGCCGCCGCCGCCGCCGCCGCCGCCGCCGCCGCTGGCGC